>LPNX010583326.1:867798-903506 GCA_001517045.1 Pseudotsuga menziesii | reverse complement strand
GAGAGGAATTAACATGATGCTTCCTCTCTACTTTACTACCCAACATCCACCACCTAATGCCATGCTTGATTATACTTTTTTTTAATAACTGAAACAAGTATCAGTTTATATTAGAAGGCGGCTGTGGGAGATCCAAACAACCAAGAGCAGTGCATATCAGACCAAAATTATAGAATTACAACAAGCTCTGTATAGCTGGGCCTTTAAACAATTTTTTTCAAGGGGCCTCTTTGTTAAAGATAGTGCAGTTGTGAGATCCATTCTCAGGTAGGATCGTACCCTAGTCAGTTAACTAGGGTAGAGTAAGACCCTAGAAGGTACCCTAGGGCCCCAGTAGTCTCCTGGGGTTCTTGGTTCGGGACCAAGTAGGTTGATGCCATGGAAAAGTCCGGAACATATGGTTAGGGCCCCTATATGTCTCTAGGGTATTCTGGTCTGGGACCAGACAGTTTCTTGGACACGATGTCCAAGTAGATCCTACAGGTTGAGACAGAGACTTCTTGGTCTGAGACTAGGCAGATTCTTGGTCTAGGACCAAGTTGTTCCTGTAGGTACATTTTTGGTTAGTTAACCAGGTGGATCTTGGTCAAGTTGACTAAGATGATGATGTGTGATGTCCTCCTCTCTTCGATTCGGTTATTGCTAGGTTGTTTCTCAAGGGACTGGCCACCCCTTGATGATGTCAATAACACCTAATCCTTAGGAGCAGGATTGAGGACTAGAGGATCACATCATCCAGTTCGGATTTTCTCCTTATATAGTGATGATAAAGATGTATGGAACACACATGACAATATACCTTGAGAGAGAAAAGGTTAAAGTCCTTGGTTCTTTATGGTACACCTGGGTATGTTGGTCCTGTAGGTAAAAGAGAGGTTGTTTGTCCACCTTTATGGTACACCTTGGTCTTGTGGGTATGAAAGTTGTCTTACCTTCTTTTTATAACCCCCTTGGTTGACTTATGGTCCTTTATCTTACTTGGCCCTAACACTCTTATTATGTGTACCTTTAGCATGATGACTTTTATTTTATGGTTTTTTGTTTTTGGACCATTGGTACCCTATCATAAGTTCACTTAACTTTATTTTATGTTGACCATCCTAAAACCTAGGGTTTCCTAAGTGACCTTTCTAAAAGGCTTGTTAAGATTATAATTAAGTTTCACTTCTCCATTTCTAGCAAGTATCTTGACATGAGAAGAAGCTCATATCTGATCCTTTGCTGGTTTGTGCTTGACACCTAGGGTTTTTGTTGCTTTGGGTGGACGCTTTGATTTCTTGCTTCTCCTATCTTTTTATGGAATAGTTCATGATTGTTTTATGTGACCTTATGGGTTGATCTATGGATTGTGTATTGTCTTCTTGCTGAGCCGTGACCTTATGGGTTGAATTGTGGACTGTGTATACTGCTGAACCGTGACCTTATACACCTGATTTGTGGACTGTGTGTCTTTCCAAGTTTTTCGCTGTGACTGTGTATACTAGTTATTTGTGACTGTATATACTAGTGGGCTGTGACTGTGACTCTGTTGATCTCTCCTAGCTGGGCTATGGACTGTGATGATCTCCTGCAGCCTTAATGTGAATTGTGGTAACCCCTTATAGCTAAGCCATGGCTGATTTGACCTTACCTCTCTGGCGTTGACTTGTTTGCAACCTATCTTGAATTGAGTTGTGGCTGTGTTAAGCCCTAAATGACAAGGGTCTTCCCACTTGATGAGTGTCTTGTTTACCACTGTATGTGTCTAACCTTAACCTACAACTCTCTAACTCTCTCTATCAAGGTATGTCATCTGTTCCTTTTGGCAGCTTGTCCTTTTAGTGACAAGATATGACCCTAAAACTATCTAAGTATAAGGCAGATCCAAACCAGATCTAAATCAACATTGTTACAGTTCATTATCACTGCTCTTTAGTTATTGATTCATTAGTATGTTTTACATGGTACTACTGCTACTGTTTCTTGCATCTCAAGGACCAACTTTAGCACAGGGACCATTGAGGAGTGCTAAAGTTGAAAGAGATGAAAATTTATGTTCTAATTTGTCTTACTAGTTTGCATCTAGCACTATGTTGGAATTTTGTTCAGTGTTACTATTGTATTGTAATGCATCTTGAAATTTATCTTATGTTACCACTACTGTACCTTTACTTCGTCTAAGTAGTTGACTGAAATGATGTGCAAAGTTGTTAATTTTTGAAAAACCCTAATCTAACCCAAAACTTTAACACTCTTGACCAGCTGTCTCCAAAATTTATCCTATCATTCATAAAACTATACAACCTAACATATTGACCAAGGTCTAAAACACAACTATAAACCAATAAGAACCAAACATTCTCCATGAGCTTATTGGTTCCCACTGACCAAATTGATTCCCACTATGAGCTTTCTCCATTAAAGCATCCTCTTGTTCTGAGTCGATATGGATTAGAGAATGTTGCTGATCAATTATGGGTTGACCATTTTGTTGGACTGTGTTTTTCTCTTCAAGGAATTCTTTAATGGAGTCGATGGAAACCCATGGTTTCCTTCTAGCTGACTAAGATCTACTAGCAAAGCCAAGAGTAATATTGAAATACATATCAATACCTTTGGTAAATTTCTTAGATTTAGAGTTTTGATTACTTATTTTGGCCTCCATTGTTTCCTTATCGTTTCTTAAATTTTCCAGTTGCAAACTGCAATATTCAAAGGCCTATTTCATTCAACATCACTCTCAACATTGGTATCGGGATTACCCAAGGATTGGCCATGTGGGGATGAGAAGTACTTTGCCTTAGCATAACAAAATACAAGGGCTAAATATTTTTCAGGCTAGTAACACATAAACAATCTCTCTTTTCAATAAAATACTTCAGCAAGATTTCACCCAAACCTCGACAGGGAAGAATATCACATGCATCAAAGCTATTTTCAATTGACAGAGCCAATTGATGGCGAGACAAAGACTCTTTATTTTCCAATCTTGAAACAAAATACAATCACCCCTCTTGACCAAGAAACTGAACAAGTTATCTCTTAGACTGCAACAGAGATTAAGAACACATTCATAGACGATTAAGCATTGCTCATAAGGTAGACCCAACTGATAAAGAAATAGACTCAGTAATTTCTAGTCCAGAAGTGCAAATACATTCACCCTAATCCACACATGGGAAATGTGAGAAAAATCTTAACTCACTCGGTGCAGCGCAATGTTTTAAAACTTGGACTTGGACTCGAAATCAGTTGAGTATCAACTCAGACTTAGACTTGGAATCGGTAATGAATCAACAATGATTTGGCAATGATTCGACCGATTTGAATTTAATGACTCGGTTTACTAAAAAATACATAAAGTATTAAAATTTAAAGGAAAACAATATTTAAAAAATTGTAATCCATGATTCCAAAGCATTAGAGACAAACTATGCAAAGTCTTCTCATGCATATACCTTATAAGAGTGAATATATCAAAATTGCATGAAGTGTACCGTGCAATACATATCTAGATTCTGGAACAAAATTCATAATCAATAAGGCCTAAATGGCCTACAAAGTCCAAAAAACAACATGCTAGGATATCATTGCGTTATACATCATACATGTCATTGATCAACATGATCAATCATCAAACTCATCACCACTGCGAGAACTAGAAGTAGAACTAAAATCACGACTAGCAATGGCATAGGCAATAACATCATCATTTGGCTCAAGCTCGAACTTGTCAAGGTCATCTACAATTGCAGCTGCAATAGTAGTAGTAGTAGATGAATGCTTAGAAACACGAGGTTAGGGTTCATCTTACAACTTTAGGGTTAAATTCTATGTTGTAAGAAACAGGGAAATGGGGAAACATGGACGAGTTTCTAAGACAGGAACGCGTTTGAAACATGACCCCCCAAAATTTTGGAAATGGGTGTTATATATCAAAGTTGATTCTCCATGGACATTAGTCAATGACTCAATACCCTACAATTTTGATGAAACTTACTATATGGTAGAAAAATATTCTATTGCTAAATAAGTGATTTTGCTTGAGTGAAAGTACATATTTTATTAAGGTCATGACAGAGGAGTTCAACAATCAACACCACCAACATCAAGGTATATATAGGGGTTGATGTGCTTGATTAAATGCCAATCCCATACCCTTGTACATGATAAAATTCGGTGGAAACTTTGCAATCTTGAAATGTTAAAAATTGTTAAGTCTATTGAATTTTGAATGGGGTCTAAAATTTTACTTTTTGCATATGAAGTCCGATGAGGTTGGAACCACTCTCAAACATCCTGAAACAATTAATGGTAATGTTAAACATTTAAGTAAAATGATAGAAAATGAAAGAAAAGGAGAATGCCACTTTTACTTTAAGAATTTAACATTACCATTTAGTATTGCCAAATCTACATAGTAACTAAACAAAGTAGATTTTTTTCTAGACAACTCGGTCGGTTCAGTTGGGACTCGACCGAGTTGATTGGTTCGGTACGAAATTGACCGAGTTGGACACCAAGGCCGAGTTGGACACTAACTTGCCAAGTTTAGTATTGTTTCAGTCACCTGACCTGGTTTGAAGGCCGAGTTAGCTCGGAGGAGGGTTAACTCGGTAAACTCGACCAAGTCTGAGTTCGAGCTTGTAACACACCCTGGCGCTACACAACGACACAAATAGCCATCGATGGCTAAAACCACTTGTAGAGCTTCGAACGGGCTCCAATTTTTTTTTAAAATTTAATCAAAATCAAATAAACAAACGTCAACAAGCCATAGTAGCCTCCAAACTGCGGAAGCGTCGATTTAAAACAACTCAACCAGTTTAATCGAGCCTTAAACACAAATTAAAAATCATTATTCAAACAATTAACAACGTTAATTACTTCTAAAATAGATCCGACGGCCTAAATCCGCCTTTATGAGATCCGACGGCCTAAATCCGCCTTTACGAGATCCGACGGCTTAAATTCGCCTCTTCGATCCAAACCTGTTGATCCCAACTTTTCCATGTTGATCTCAACCTTGCCGACATTGATAGTTGGGAGTCGACACCATAGAACCAACATTACAACTTTCCCTCCCGACGTCGGAATTCGATAGTTGGGAGTCAACACCATCAAACAAGAATAACTCAAAACACTTTCGGACTTTCGATTCTAAACGTTGCCACCATCATAACCACTTTATGACGAATGCTCTCGGCTTTCGATTTTCGTTGTTGACACGTCGAAAGTCAGGAGTCGACACCAACGAACAACACCACAACAATCACTCTCGACTTTCGATTCCCAACGTTGGCTTGTCGAAAGTCGGGAGTCGACACAAACATAATGAACATAACAATAAATGCTCCTAACTTTCGATTCCCTATGTCGGCACGTTGGAAGTAGGGAGTCGACATCAACTTATCAAACATAACAAAACCACTCCTGACTTTCGATTTTTGACATTGACACGTCAAAAGTCGGGAGTTGGCACCAACTCATTGGCACTGTCATCAACGATCTCGATTACACATTGGCATGGTAATCGATGGTCATTGTTACGTCAATATAACAAATTAACACTTAGCCATTTTTCAATGAAGCGGTTAAGGCAATAAATAAAAATAACTGAACAGGATTTATGTCTTGATCCAGTACTGAGACCTTCCCACAAAGTACGTGTCAAGCTGCTTCGATTGGCACATAAACATAATGAAAACAAGGGAAAATAACCAAGTCAAACTTGCAACATCATAAGCTTTCAACCAACATTGCAACTTGAATCTGCCACAAGCTTATCAACCAAAAATACAGGTTTCCAACCAACAAACTAGTCTCATACAAGCTAATGGACTAAAATCACAGGTCTGATATCAAACCAAAGAACGCAACAAGACTTCACCGTCTTAAATCTAAGTAATAGAGTTATAGTACATGCATCAACCTTCTTCATGCAAATTATAAACAATCCAAGGAAATATAAACATCTCTTTTATTACAAAGATAACTAATTGTTTCACCTCAATTCAAACCTTCATGAATTGAGCACACCAAAACACATGAGTCCGTTTATAACTTATTCCCAAATTTGATTAAAAGAGAGAACAAATAACAGGCAAGGATCAAACCATAGTCTTCAATGGTTATACAAACCCTCATGAAGGCATATGGTGCTTCGTTCCTTTTTAACAATTTAATAGGAACTGACAAGCAAAGTCATGCTACAACCATCTAGTCCATTTAGCAAAGCTTAAACAACAAAGTAACTCATAAACAGAGCATTTAATTTATCATTAATTCATTAAATCTTTGGGACTTCCATTAACTTAACTACTGATAATCAACAAAGATAAATACTCATTCATTCACATTGTTGTCAAGCACCCAACACAGACCATTCATTCATTCTTATTCAGAATACCATAAACATCTCTTGGCACTTCAATGACTTAATTATCAAAGCCCAAATAGGAAAACACTTATTCAATAATAGGAAACGGACCAACACCATGGACAAGTTGTATTATCAAGTACTTTCACAACATCACAGTGATTTATTCATGTATGGGCATTCAACATATACAACATGCACCATTGATTCAGTTTCTTAACATAATTTTCATAATTGTAACAACATTCACACAGAGCTCCAAACACTTATATGAATTCATGAATACTTGGCAATTAACTTTGTGGCTTCCATGCTCCAACTGACCGTAGGTCTCTGCCCAACTTGTATTATTTCAGCACTCAGAGACCACCCTTGAGTTGGGACTTGTGAATTCACCAAGAGACTACCCTTTACCTGAATTTTAGTCCAACATAGTATTATCATTTGATAGCCCTCATAATTCAATGGAATTTAATGTTGAGTTATGGTGTAACTCAGGATGTCCTCCATGCAGATTGCTCGACATGGAGGCATTTATTAGCTCAGGCAGGGGTGTAGAGTGTGAGATGCACTCTGCCATGTTTCATGGATCCAGCAGTGGGGACATGTAGTGTATCTAGTCACTTTTGTCAGTTACATGCAAAATTGTATGCATGCAATTTGATTTTTGGCACCAAAATTGAAATTAGGGTTTTGGTCACCTAATTTCAAGTTGACTTATAAAAGGGCACTAGGGGTGCTTAAGTGTTTATCTTTTGTGTGCATTAGGAGATAAGAGCTGAGAGTAATAATTGACTTGAGGAGGACGTACCATCTGAGATAGTTGGGGACGTGTTCCAGAGGAATTGAGGGATCAAATTCTCGGAGACTGAGGAGATCCATCATGAGGGCAGTGAGAGAGAGTCTCCACTGAGCATCTTCAGAGACTAAAGAACAACAGCTGCAGCAGAGTGACCGGATCGTGGAGGACGTGAGCAACAACATGTCACACGTGTGGGACGTAAGGGAGCTGCTGAGGGGACAGAGAGGGCCCAAAGTCTTGTGGGTTTTCCTCAGTGATTGAGGAAAGACTTTCTGTGATCAGTTAGAGTCAGACTGATAGCAGATCAATTGAGTTGTGCCTATGAGGAGTGAGGACACAACTGTACAACTGGGGCACGTTTTCAGTGCTGGAGGACGTTTTCTTACCTTTAGAGCCGAGCAGAGCAAAGCAAATAGTTGAGAGAACATTCTTCAGAGATAGAGAGACAAAACAGTGTTCAGAGACTGATAGGGCAGAGTTGAGAAATCCAACGTGAGGTGTGCTGCTGGGGTTGCATTTTCCAAGGGGTAGTAGCTTCAACTACTACAGATCTAGGGCTTTGGACCTTTAGGTTCATCCACTTGGATCTAAACACATTCTGTACTTCTTCTATCTTTATTTATTTGCTCTGGGCTCGAGAAAGTAGAAAGCCCCACAATTGCTGGTTTTTCCCCATTAGGATTTCCAGGGTAAAATTCCGTGTCTTATGTGATTGCCTGGTTGAGTAAGGATCTTCATGTGTTACAAGTTCTAAATAGATTTGAAGTATATTTCATCTTGGTTTTGTGAATATTGTAATCAGTTTCATCATCCTAACTTCTCAGAATGAGTGGAGACCTCTGAGAAAAATTTACATGGTATTAGAGCCTCGTTAGAGGTCAGCAGAGGGAAATCACTTTTAGATCTGCCGAGAGGGTGACCAGATCTACCAGATTTGAAGAGTAGGGTTCAGATCTGTGACTATAGAGGCCAGAGCTATCAGATATGGATTGCTGGAGTGTAGATCTGAGACAAATCTAGTCAGTATCAATAGATAGAGATCAAATCTACCTAGATCCACAGTGCAGGTGTTAGATCTGAGCTGGTAGAGGTCAGATCTATCAGATATGATTATTGAGGTTTAGATCTGAGACAGATTTAGTGCGTTTCAACAAGATAGAGATCAGATCTACCTAGATCTACAGTACAAGTATCATATCTGAGTTGGTGGAGATCAGATCTTTTATTTGGGAAATAGATCTGAGATAAATCTATTAGATTTTGGCGTGTAAGGGCCAGATCTGAGTTTTTACTCATTTTTTGACAGTTTATTTTTTGATCTAGGTTGACTAGGGCGATGGCCAGTAGTTTGTGTGTGGAGGATTGGTTGGATGGGGCCTCAAACTTTAGGTCATGGATGGCCAGAGTTATGTTATTTCTGAAAGAAAGTGAGTTGTGGGACATTGTAGAGAGCACGGTTGCAAATCCCGTAACTATTCCTTCAGATGCTACAACAAAGGCAACTTATGAAAAGTAGAACATTAAGGCTCAAAGGATTCTTCTAGATGCTATTAAAGTCCACGCCATCCCACACATCTCAGGAAAAAGCAATGCTTTTGAGATGTGGGATGCTCTGATGAAACAATACCAAAGCTCTAATGAAAATAGAAAGATAGTGCTTCGTGAGAAATTGAATAGCATCAAGTTGGTCAAGGATGAGGATATGGTCACCTATCTGACTCGTATAACTCGGGTTAGAGACGAGTTGGCAGCTGTGGGGGAGAAAGTGGAGGATGGAGAGTTAGTTCGACAAGCTCTGAACGGTGTGACTAAATCATGGGCAGTAATTGTTGAATCTATTGTTGCCAGAGAGAACTTACCCAATTGGGATTGGCTGTGGGATGATTTCACACAAGAGGATACCCGAAGAGGGTACATTTAGGGGTCTTCTTCTACAACACCAGAAGAGGAAGATGTGGCACTTGCTGCGAAGGGCAAGTAGAAGTTCAAGAGAAGTGAGCAGAAGAAAGACCTGAGTAAGTTAAAATGTTTTGCATGCAATGAGTATGGGCATTATGCAGGTCAATGCCCACATAAAAAGAAGAATAAGGAGAAGAGGGATGAGCAGGTAGCAACAACTGAAGAGGTGGATGAGTTCACCAACAAATTTGAGAGGGAGTTCTCAGTTGCCTCTTTTGTTTAGGGACATGAGAGTGATCAACCTGAGGTGCATAGTGATGAGAGATGGCTTGTGGACTGCAAGCACTGTAGTCATATGACTGGAATGCAAGAAGCATTCATATTCCTTCAGGATACTCCTGAGCAGACCTTCAGAGATTATGATGACACAGTGCATGTGATTCGAGGAGTAGGAAGAGTAAGGTTCCTATTAGATTGTGGGGAACTCTTAGAGGTAGCTGGAGTTCTTTGCATTCCTGGACTGAGAGTGAGCATACTCTCAATATCATCTTTGGATGATGTAGGATTCTTTGTAGTGTTTCTGAGACAATTGATATTCACTTACACCATGGGAGCTAACCCAGTGCTAATGGGCCACAGGATTGATGGGTGGTTGTCAGAGTCCTCGTCAGACTCTGAGATGGAGTTGGAGCAAGAAGTTCCCAGTTTGGATGATCCTTTGGACAGTCCGTCCACTGAGCAGAGATATGAGCGAGATACTCATTCGAGTACTAGCCAGAGATTGAGTTGGTATGAGATGACTGAGATGGAATTAGATTTGGAGTGAGCTGAATCATCTCAAGACAGGGAGGTAAGGTACCGATCAGTTGATCTGCTTGATGAGAGCTTCAGAGGTTGGCTACAACAGAGGCTCAGAGGGAATTTGAGCCCAGGATCAGTGATGTGGTCTGAGAGAGAGCAGGAGGCTCCTCCCGAGACCACCAGGATGGAGGAGGATAAGAGTACTACAAGTTAGAAGGCGGTAGAGGTAGTCAGGACATATATTGCAGCAGAGGGCTTGTTGGATCCGAGCATCAGTTGTGGTCGGACATGCCTCGTTAATAGGGAGTGTTGAGTTATGGTGTAACTCAGGATGTCCTCCATGCAGATTACCTGGCATGGAGGCACTTATCAGCTCAAGCAGGAGGGTAGTGTGAGATGCACTCTGCCATGTTTCATGGATCCAACAGTGGGGACATGCAGTGTATCTAGTCACTTTTGTCAGTTACATGCAAAAGTGCATGCATGCAATTTGATTTTTGGCACCAGAAGTGAGATTAGGGCTTTGGAACCCTAATTAGGGTTTTGGTGACCTAATTTCAAGTTGACTTATAAAAGGGCACTAGGGGTGCTTAAGTTATTATCTTTTGTGTGCATCAAGAGATCAGAGTAGCTGTGAGTAACAGTTGACCAGAGGAGGACGCACCATCTAAGATAGCTGGGGACGTGTTCTAGAGGGATTGAGGGATTAGATTCTCAGAGAGTGAGGAGATCCATCATCAGGGCAGTGAGAGAGAGTCTCCACTGAGCATCTTCAGAGTCTGATGAACAACAACAACAACAACAGAGTGACTAGATCGTGGAAGACGTGAGCAACAACACATCACACATGCGGGACGTGAGGGAGTTGCTGAGGGGGCAGAGAGGGCCCAGAGTCTTGTGGGTTTTTTTTCAGTGACTGAGGAATGACTTTCTGTGATCAGTCAGAGTCGGATTGATAGCAGATCAGTTGAGTTGTGCCTCTGAGGAGTGAGGACGCAACTGTACAACTGGGGCATGTTTTTAGTGTTGGAGACCGTTTTCTTACCTTTAGAGCCGAGTCGAGCCGAGCAGAGCAGATAGCTGAGAAAGCATTCTTCAGAGAGATAGAGAGACAAAATAGTGTTCAGAGACTGACAGAGCAGAGTTGAGAAATCCAGCGTGAGGGTGTCCTGCTGGGGGCGCATTTCCAAGGGGCAGCGGTTGGATCTAGGGCTTTGGCCCTTCAGCTTCATCCACTTGGATCTAAACTCATTATGTACTTTTTCTATCTTTATTTATTTGCTCTGGGCTCGAGAAAGTAGAAAGCTCCACAGTTGTTGGTTTTTCCCCATTGGAGTTTCCAAGGTAAAATTCCGTGTCTTATGTGATTGCTTAGTTGAGTAAGGATCTTCATGTGTTACAAGTTCTAAATAGGATTGAAGTATATTTCATCTTGGTTTTGTGAATATTGTAATCAGTTTGATCATCCTAACTTCTCGTTGTGAGTGGAGACCTCTGAGAAAAATTTACATTTAACAAAGGTTTATAGGCATCAAGGAAAGTCAGGCTACAACCATTTCCATCCCAAACAGTACAACACAATACATGGTTCGACGAGTTTATGTTTTTCGCTCTCCTCTGTTGGTTCGACTTGGTTCTTCCAAACAAACTTCGGCCTCCACTAGCGCCTCCTCTCCCTTCGACTCCTTACCAACAACCCATTTTCGTTGGAATGATTCACCACCTTATCTTGCATGCAACTCAACTTCATCCTAGAGCAACGTGTCACAGACACAACTCATCCCCACCTAATCCTCCACTAAACACACTTAGCAAATAAAAACAGGATTAGGGATTAAAAGAGGGTTTAAGCTTTATATTGAGTCAACGATCTTTCTTTTTGCTAAACAAGGTAATCACATGTTAAAACATGACCCACTTGGCCATCTACAAACCCGCTTACCTCTCCCTTGGTGAATTCACTTGCCCCCCATCACTTCAACGTTTGGCCACCGTCGAAGCTAGTTTTTATATTTTATTAAATAATAATTTCAAATTGTACGTTTGATCTGCCATATAGGCATTTCACATAACAACATTTACATCATACACATGATCAAAACATGGG
This sequence comes from Pseudotsuga menziesii, assembly GCA_001517045.1. NCBI lineage: Eukaryota > Viridiplantae > Streptophyta > Pinopsida > Pinales > Pinaceae > Pseudotsuga > Pseudotsuga menziesii. The sequence continues at coordinate 891,539 of LPNX010583326.1, read as the reverse complement.
TCTTAACCATGGGACATTCCCCTCCCCCTTAAATTCAGCATCGTCCTCAGTGTTCCATTGTTCAAATCACATGAACAAAATTTTCAGACTCATTTACATATGTGCATTTTTCAAAAACCCACGGGAAGACTCTTCCCACATCATATCTTCCAATTACACAAATGCTACAAGGTTTTCGTCACTTCCTCTTTCACATTACATCTTCAATGCCAGGCCCATCAAGCTCTTCATGCTGCTCCTGTTGGCTTAGGGCTTCACTCTTCTCTCACTAACATAGATTTGTTTAGCTTTTTTAACAACTTCCACCAATTTGATTTGAACTTACCCCTGAAATCCATCAACAAGGTTTTTTTTGTATTAGATCACACATTAACATAAATATTAAAAATCAGTCATGTCATTTACTTTCGAGCTTAGCTCAAAAAGTGTTCATGCATTTCATGCTTAACCCAACAAATGCATAAAGACGAATCGCTTCATCATCTTTTCCTTTACAAAAAATTAACTATTGTTATTGGTCACTGTGTATTTCAACAATTAAACACAACAAATTTTTAGTAACATCCATATAATAACAACTTTCGTTTTATAGAAAGCAAATAATCATGATTCATAGGGTAAGAGTTTCCCTCTCTTAGTTCTCTCAGTCTGGAGCTCCATAATCGTGGCTTTCTTGCTCCTTGGACACTTTCACTTTGCAATGCAGGTGCTCATCTTGCCTATTCATTAATCCAGCTATGATACTTCACATTTGAAGTCTGTTCAAGGCCTCACAACCTGGGCGTTTCCCCATGGCTAGCTCAGAGGATCCTTAGCTGACAGGACCACCACAAGTCCACAACATCATTCATCATTTAATTATTATTACTATTATTGTTATTGCTGTTATTATTATTATTAATTTCGTTTGTTAGACCAGGTGCCCCCCTCTTCCTTCGGCTTTTGTTAGTAGGTGGACGTTTTTATTAATTTGTTATCCTTTTATTTTATATTTCTTTACTTCCGTTCCAACCTTCAGTACAATACCATCTTGCAAAAATTTCTTACTTCAGAGGAAACACGTCTTCAATGCAGGTGCTCAGCCATGCATTTTCTGGAGGAGGCACATCCTTAATGCAATCGGCTAAAGGAAATCCATCCTTGGCTTGTATAGTCTTTTGTCAGAGGAAACATATCCTCAATGTGATTTGCCGAAGGAAACCCATCCTTGGCTTGCATAGTCTTTATTCATAGGAAACACATCCTCATTGCAATCCCTCGAAGAAAACCCATCCTTGGTTTGCATAGTCTTTTTCTCCTTTAGCTTTGCTTTCTTTCTTCACTTTACTTCTTCAATATGCAAACTACCACTTGCATATTTTACTACGTGACAAACACAAGATGGCCAACTAGCTTCATCAATATCATACATTTATCAAAATGTAATAACCTAAAATTAAAAACATATTTTAATGTATAAAATCTACTTCTTGACATTGAAACACCAGGAATTCGTCCATTCCCTTGAGGTGTAATCAATGTCGGCAACCACAACACAACACAACATTAGGAATGCGTCCACTACTTTTCGACGTGTGCCATGTAGGCTGTAAACGCATCTTTCCAAAAACAAGAACATTCTCTTTACATTATCTTCTATAAAATTCTTGTCAATAACAAAATTGAGGTTAGGGTAGAGATTTCTGTTTTCTTCCTCAAGGCTTGAGCAATTTTTTTTTTCAATTCCTTTAGTTGTGCCACGTTCTTTCATCAAAACCTGATAAAGAATCTCTTAAACGACCACAAAGATCTCTATTTCCCTGCATTCAAATTTTTAGCTCTGTAGCTTTCAATCTCTGCATCACTTACATGCATTTGCATTAGTTACATGCCAATAAATCACATCAAATAACTTCGGTTAACAAACAGTAACCGGTTATAACCAATTAACACTTTACCATAATCAACAATTAACAAATTTAAAAACAACAAACAATTTATTTTAGTTAGCTCCACATTATTTCGTTTAATTTTTTATATGAATAAAGTAATACTAACAACTCTCATTTCAGTTTACACAAACACAATGAATAAAAATTCAACACTCAAACTCAACAGCATATGATTGCAATGTTTAAAAGTGAAATCGTTTTAACTTTTAACATAATTCAAGAACTTCATTCTTTCATACATTCCTAGAGGCTAAGTGTTGAAACCTTAGCTTTGATATTAATTTGTAACACACCTCGGCGTTATATAACCACACGAATAACTATCGGTGGCTAAAAACACTTGCAGAGCTTTGAATAGGCTCTAAAATTTGTTAAAAATTTGATCGAAATAAAATAAACAAACAGCAAAGAGCCATAATAGACTCCAAATTGCGGAAGTGTAGATTTAAAACAACTTAAGCAGCGTAATCGAGCCTCAAACACATTTTTTTTTAGCTAGGGGAATTGAAAACTAGAGACTGGGCTAGTACTTGCATGGTTTAGGGATCCAATCTCGCTACCACTATACCCCTAGGTGCCCCACACACCCCGCAAGCATGGGACACGTGTGATTTGAACTCGTGACCTCTATTTTACAACATGTGACTTCATAACAATTGAACCGCCAATGAGCCACACCCATGTGGGCATCCTTAAACACACATTAAAAATCATTAATCAAACAATTAACAACGTAATTTCTTTTGAAACAAATTCGATGACCTAAATCCGCCTTTTCAAGATTCAACGACCTAAATCTGCCTCTCCGATCCAAACTTGTTGATCCCGAGTTTTCCATGTCGACCTTGGCCTTGTCGACATTGGCAGTCGACAGTTAATACACCAGAACCAACATTACAACTTTCTCTCTCGACATTGGAAGTCGGAAGTCGACACTCCCAAATCTCATCAGACTTAATATGCAAAAAGTAGAATTTTTTATCCCATTCAGAATTCAATAGACTTAACAGTTTCCAGGATTTCAGGATTGCAACTTTTCCACTAGATCCTATCATATATGAGGGTACGGGATTGGTCTTTAATCAAGCACATCGACCTCTCTATGTACCTTGATGTTGGTGGTGTTGATCGTTGAACTCCTTTATCTTGGATGGACTTGGGCGCACTCCATAGCCAGAGGATGTGAGCATTGGTGTTGGACAAGTGCTTTCAGGCCCAGGGGAATCAACTCAGGCTTGCGATCCCTATTTTCGGTCTACTTTCCTTGAGGACATAAATGATGACTTTGACTCTAAGCATGAGGATTCATATGATATTAGTTAAAGTTTTCATAATATCATGTTACATGTATGATTAATGATATCAGATAGTAGTGTCAGGTGATGATGATGATGTACAATGATACTATTATGATGATTATGATAACAATGATAATATTTATGATGACGACGACGACTATGATATATATAAATATGTCGTTCCTCCTCATATCGTATCTGTCTTTTTTGAAAATTTGTTGTATCCATTTCCCCCCCCAGTATCCGTATCCGCTTTAGTGCAACTTAGCCTAAAACTAAGAGCTAGGGGAACCTAAGAAAGAGCCGTGATAACCCTTTCCTAATTTAAAATTTGAATGCCTCCCCCAAAATCTTACTCCACCCAACTTTATGTACATATCGTGTATCCATGCAGCTTAGTTCAAAGTTTTTTGGAACATTATATATATATATGAGAATCCTAGCCATATTGTATCCATACTGTCCTAAAAATTTGTTGCATATATTCCAGATGTTGTATCCATTTTCCTGTCCATTTAACTTAGTTCAACGTTTTTGGAACATTAGTGCTTGCAATTTTGGACAACCTGAAGGCTTTGTGACTCATGGGGATAAGTCCCATGTGTGTAAACTGAAGAAAGCCTCGTATGGGATCAAACAGACTCCGAGGGTCTGGTATGCAAGGATTGATGGATACCTCCACAGCTTGGGGTTTTCCAAAAGTACTGCTGACTCCAATCTGTACTTGAAGGTTGTTCATAATCATATCTTGATCCTAGTCCTATATGTGGATGACTTGTTCCTTACAGGAGAGGAACAACTGATAGCACAGTGTAAGAAGGAGGTCACCTTTGAATTTGCAATGAAGGATCTTGGTCTGATGCATTATTTTCTTGCCCTAGAGGTCTGACAAAATCTAGGCAAGATCTTCCTAACACAAGGGAAGTATGCAGTGGACATCTTGCTGAGATTTGGGATGCAGGAATGCAAGTCCATGATCGTGCCCATGACAACTAACTTAAAGCAGTTGCGAGACTCGGTCACCAGTTCACAAGATGTGGACTCCACCCTGTATCAACAATTCATTGGATCTCTGATGTATCTTGTACACATGAGACCAGACATTTGTTACACAGTGAATGCCTTGAGTTAGTTCATGTCCAATCCGAAGCACATATACTGGGTAGCAGCCAAACATGTACTCAGATATGTGCGAGGCACCATCACTTATGGGCTCAGGTATACTTGTAGCAGTGGAGTAATGTTAGTTGGATATACTGACTCAGATTGAGATGGCAGTGTAGTAGACCGAAAAAGTACTTCAGGTTACTGCTTTAGTATGGGATCTACAATCATCTCTTGGTCCAGCAAGAAACAGGGTTCCATAGCGCAGAGTGCAACTAAAGCTGAGTATATTGCTACAAGTGATGCCTGCAAGGAAGCAGTTTGGCTTAGGAAACTACTATCTGATCTGTTCGGTGGAAAGCTTGACTCAACGATTATTCATTGCGATAATTAGAGTTGCATTAAGCTTTCAGAAAATCTGGTGTTTCACGATAGATTGAAACACATTGAAATCAAGTATCATTTCATCAGAGACCTAGTTCAGAGAGGCACTCTGAAGTTGCAGTACTGTATAGACAAGCATATTGTAGATATCTTGACTAAGCCTTTGACAACAACGAAGTTTGTGTGCTTTCATGACAAGCTTGGCATGGCAGAGAATATCTCTCTCGCTGAGAGGGAGTGTTGGGTTTCCCTAAGCAGCATCAAGAGCCATTCTCTTGGAGAATGGAGACACCTGGTCAGTCACCAGGATGTGGAACTGGTCTATCACTGGGGTAACTCGGCCTAGAGCTGAGTAGCCATTCTTTGAATGGAGACACCTGGTCAGTCACCAAGATGTGGAATTAGTCCAACACTGGGGGAACTCAACCTAGAGCTGAGTAGCCATTCTTTGAATGGAGACACCTGGTCAGTCACCAGGATGTGGAACTAGTCCAACACTGGGGGAACTCAACCTAGAGCTGAGTAGCCATTCTTTGAATGGAGACATCTGGTTAGTTACCGGGATGTGGAACCAGTCCAGCACTGGGGGAACTCAACCTAGAGCTGAGTGGCCATTCTTTGAATGGAGGCACCTGGTTAGTTACCCGGAAGATGAACCAGTCTAGGACTGGGGGACTCAATCTAGGGCTAAGGGCCATTCTCCGGGAGAATGGAGGCACTTGGTTTGTTACCAAGTATTTGACATTGAGTCAAATAATGCAACCTAGGGCTGAGGCACCTGGTCAGTTACCAGGACATCACTATAAGTCCTAGACCGGGTCTGGGCATGTGAGGCACTCCTACCCTCGATCTGTGGCCTTTGTGATCTTCTCCAGGATTTAGCTACCCCTAGTTAAAACACCTAGTACCCGATCTTGTTGACACAAGGAATTCGAGATAAAAGCATTAGTAATTCTTTCTCTATTTATGATGATGTACTTTGAGTGGGTATGAAGGAGCCCCATGACCACTTGCATTGACCATAGGGCACTTGAAGAAGACTACAAGGTAAAAGTAAAAAATACATAAAGATTCTTGGACTACTAAGAAGTCAAAGTGAAAATACAAAAACGTCATTAGTACCTTAAAAGAAAAAGTCAAAAGGGTAAAAGAATAAGCCCCTATTATTTTATTCTTATGTGTAAGGTCCACATCCAAGTGAGTAAAAGCTCATAAAAGAAGATTAATTGCATTTCATTTGGACACACTTCAACAACACTTCTGCTCCTTGGAAGACTGAACTCCACTTTAAGCCCTAGCATGGCAGTTTTTGCTAGCTAGGGCATCCAAGTCACCTCCCTCCTAATGGGCAGCAATAACAGAGCTAGGGCAAGCAATAGCAGCCTATCTCAGATCTTGGTCAGCCTGTCCTTTTTCTTCACGGGCAGGACAACCCTAGCCTCATCTCTACTTCGGGCAGCAAGAAAAGGTTTCGGGCAGCCTGCAAATTGACCACTGAAGTCACGGGCAGCCACCACAGACTCATCTCTCATCATGGGCAGACACTTACAGGGTTTGGGCAGCCACAAAAGAAACACGGGCAGCCTATCTCTCCTCTCAGGCCTGTTCCTTCACACTCTGGGCAGACCTGGAATATTTAGGCAGGTCTTGAACAGTCTGTTTCTCATCTTGGGCAGACACAGTCCCCTCTTACAGATCTTGGGCAGCTCTATCTCCTTCTCAGGCAGCCCTAATTTGGCACAGGCAGCAGCACAGAAGATCCTGGGCAGCATTCGGGAAGCCCAGAACACTTCTGGGCAGCATCTGAGCAGAGCAAGCAATCTTGGGCAGCTCGGGCAGAAAGGAAGAAAATTCGGGCAGCAAGAAAAGGGCTTCCAGGCAGCAGAGAAAAAATCTGGGCAGTAGCCCTATTCTGCAATTTTGTGTGAAACTTGTCTTTTGACGTTTTTGGTCAAATTATGCTAGGGTTTGACAAATTTTGAAGAACATTCATGTCAGAATTCTGAGATTCTTTTGCAAACTTAGTCATCTCATTTAAGGGATGAATTATTAATGCTTTTGGGGTTTTTGTCCTTCAAAGGTTTCTCCATGAAAACATCTTGTGTTCATATGTGTTGATGTTTTGATTTATCTACTGCACTTGACTTATTGTTATCTTACAGTCTGCATAACTCAAAGAATACATGCTAATGCTAAAATTCAACACGAGGACCCACATAAACTCCCTTCGTTTTAAGACATTTTATACGCCAAGCATCCTTTTCCAGTTGAAGGTTCAAGTCCATTCCTGATGAACACAAGATTGGAAGGAATAGACAGTGATATTAATGGTGCAGCTAATATACAACATGGCTAGCTTGAGATATGCTGCCTACATACCAGCTTATGTATCTTATCTCAATTGTATCCTAGGCACATTATTTTATAGTGCTGCAGACTCCAGAGTCATTATGGTGGTTTAACCATCTAACGCTATACTTAGCATTAATTGATATAACAATTTCACTGTTTTCCCAATCCCTGTTTCATGTTTTTCTTAGAACATCAGGTTAATGGCCAACCCCATTCATTTTACTACTGCTGCAAATGGAATTTTAACTCGTAAACAATTCTGTAGTTTGAAGCACTATGAGAAAATTTACAATTTGAAAGGAGCAGAAATAAAAATCAGTCACACATGTAAAATTTCAGACTCAGTATTGTTAGGCCAAATAGCCCCAGGAAAAACCCCAGACAGGGAAAACCTGTGGGAGAATATTTTTGATATTTCTTCAATGAAATTGTACAGCAGTATCAACATCAGTATAAGAACAACTTATATCAACCCTTGAAGACAATTTTCAGACATGAAAACAGTGCCAAACTCTTCGAATTCTATGCACATTACAGTCTTCACATTGGTTTGCATGATACTGCTACAGCAGGAAACATTACCTCGAAATCTGTGCATTTCTCTGCTACAGAAATCATGCCCATTCAGCTACAGGATCAGACTGTACGGATCTCCTGTAATAAATGCAGTACGGTCTTTAAATGCTGTATCGCCAGCCTGGAAATGTGTGCCAGCCTCTTGGGAATTTGTACCCAGTTTCTCTCGAAATTCATGCCAGCAATCTCAATTTTTGTGCTGCTGTACTCCTCTTATAGGTGCCTCGATTTGTGTGCCAGAATCTCTCTGCAAATCATTCCACAGTTTGCTGCTAGCACGGCCTTGGAATTCATGCCAGTTTCAGCTTAGGGATTTGTGCCCTTACTCAGACTTCTTCTTCTCTCAAAACTCAACTTCTCCAACTCTCTTGGTGAGTGAATAAATGTGCCTCAAGGTTTCCTTGCCTTTTTGTTTGTCTCATGGGGATAGCTGAAAGGTCACTTGATCAAGGGACCCAATCGATTCTAGTGATCTAAGATTAATGGATGAGAATAAGTTACTTTTCTCTCCATAACTAATTAATTTCTTTCAACTTCCACCTAAATTTATCAAAAAGTCACTTTCATGTAATTAATGCAAGGGCCTTGCTACTTTTCTCCTATTTAGTGACTTAGGCACAAAGTCACTAGGGAACACTTTCCTAGGTACAAAATCAACAATTGATACATATCAGCGATATAATGCTGCCACTAACACTAGCATTAAAGTGCACTACCATAAAATCATTATATAATACAAACATTTGCATGTAACAGTTAATGCTGGAGCTTTCTGTTTGCTTCAACAACCAACTGCTTCATCTTGGTGTAGGGTTAGGGATCAAGAACTCCATGCTTTGTGATTATATCGATTGATGATTCCTTTTTTGTTCTGGAACAGATAAATTGATGTAAAAGGCTAATAATATAAGTCTATGTCAAACGGTGGTTAATTCCTTTCATTTTGATATATCGGATTGGTTTCATATTCAGTATCAGTTAACTTTGGTCTAATAGATATTCTCACAAAGTTAATGGCATCAATTCAGAGTAGATCAAGGGTAGCTTTTTGTTTAAAAAGTTCCTTTTCTTCTTCTGATTAATTACAAGTTTCATTGTTTATTTTGCTCTTATTAAGTTATTTCCTCAGTTTATCAAGTTTGTACCATTTTAGTTAAGATTTTGGCATTTTTATTGCATTTGCAGCAACAAATACATGGGTACAACCTAATTTAAGTGGTGAAGGACCAGCAGCTCGTGAGGGGCACAGTGCTGCACTCATTGATCATCGCCTTTTTATCTTTGGAGGTTGTGGAAAAGCTCAAGATGAATCTGAAGAGATTTATTACAATGACCTTTACATACTGGACACAGGTAATCCAACTCTCTTATTAGTCTCCTTTATTGTTTATTTAGGGAGATGTAATTCAGTCGGTTGTTGAAAACTTCTATCCTTAAGTTTATTTGGGGATGCATGTTGATGTTCCCTTAGATGTTTTTTATTAGTGTATGTTCTATTTATGTTGGTTTGCAACCATAGAGATTATTTAACACACACATAAATGTAATTACATTGTTGGCAAGTCTGTCTTCCTATTGGTTGAACATATAGCTTTTTTTTATTTTGCCCTTTATTATATTCTGTTCTTCTTTTGTAATTTTGCAGTTTAATTAGTTTTCAATAAAAAACATCTCTTTCCTAGTTTTTGGATGTTCTGTTTCTCCTTCTAGAGTTACTTGTGGCATGAAGGCTTATTTATTGTTTCTATGTGGAAATATTGCCAATTTAATAACATTTAACTGATTAATAAATGTCTCTGGTTGTTGAGATCATAAGCAGTTTGTAGATCTATGGTTAGCACTTCAACAAATGTAATCCAGTCAGGCAAAAATGTATCACTTAATTAATGATCACACTAGAGATGAAGTTTGAACCCATACCATGACCTTGAAAGAGAAATCCAACACAAGAGAGAGAAAATTGCTGTCCAAACACAAATACTCAAGAAGGAGTGCTATAGGTTAAATGCCCTTAGGATTTCATCATTTAAACAACTTGATTGAATGATTTACAAATGAGGCAGGTGTTGTATTCATACAATTCTATTAGGGTTTTGTCGCTAAACCCAAGGAGACTAGGTTGGACTCAATGAAACATGGACAAGATACAATGAAGTGTAACAAACGTGTAGGTACACAAAACCAGGCCTATTAAGGCCCTCGATATTCAATGGGTTGGCACATGGCCTCAACTGAAGAATAGCTACATAGTCTCAATTTTGGCAACAAGTAGGCATTGGCTATAAGACCCATACTTGTTTGTCTTTGTTCTTTACTAAACCATTCAGTAATCCTTGATTGAAATATTTCTATTTTGTGAGGCATGCATGTGGGGTTTTGGTGGGGGGTGTTAATGTTTTAGCTTAGCAGTATGATATTTCAACTCTTAATCATTATCATCATCCCACATTCATCATTGCATAGTATCATCATTCATTTGCAGTGGAAATAAAATCAAAGACCACTGAAAGATAACCATGCACAAGAGAGACAAAGATTTTTATCCTGGGAAACCGAAACGGGAGAAAACTCAGCAAATTTTTCCCTGAAGAAATCAATCCAAATTTCAAGTACAATACCAACCATAAAAAGTAAGCCCTAGCACAAGAGCGTGTTCTTCATCCACAAGAAACCCTAGTGAACCTTGAGAGAGATAGAGATAATAAGATAACCCCAAAGATTTCTTCTAGTGATTTTCACTTGTCCTCCTTGAAAAGTGCACAGCAATTGAGAGAGATGAGCTTGCTTGAATGTGTCAAATGAAGTGTGAACACTTCTATTTATATTCTTCAGTTGACTTGATTTGCGCTCTTGAGGCCGATTTGTACTTGTCTTCTTGGTCCAAGTTCCACTTTTTGGTGGGTGATTTTTCCCTTTCTTGTCTTCCGCTTTTTTTGGGATTTCTTCAATGGATTGTCTTGATTTATTTGGATATTTCTTCATCATGGAAAAGTTCTCCTCGTTGATGTCTCATGACATGCGGTCATATTCTTCCCCAAGAGCTCTAATGTTGATTTGACCGTACTCTAAGAAGTCCAAGGCACTTCTTAGAGCCAATTGTCAACATCAACATTAGATTGGAATTTGTCTAATATACAAGGAGATGAGATCTCCTTGTAACATAGATAAGTCAATTTACTCTAAGAATAGATCACTCTTGCTATGGAACACTCCCACCCGGTGAGTACGCAATGTGACCTCTACCCTACTACCATTTGAGTCAACACATGAGTGGACTAGGCTGAGCATCCAAGCCCTCTATACACATAGTCAACACATGACTAATTGGGGCTACGAAGGGGCCATTCTCTCCATGGGTCGCGAACCTCTAAGAGAATGATCTGCAGAATGTTTGCCCGATGTTGGAACTCATGAGAACATCAACAGGGGGAACGGTACTTTTTTTTCAAGGTAATTATCAGAAGGAAAACTCCCGAGCACTTCCCCTCATTTTGAGGATGGTACCTAGGGTAAAACCTATATTTTTTAGGGTACAAGGCCAATTCAACAATATGGCTCCAAGCTGCTACGACAATAGACTCTTAATGGTTTGAACATGTCACTTACGGCAATAGAACTTGGGTGGGCAAGGTAAACTCCTTCCCACAACCACTCGGGCTAGACCCAATTGACAGGGGAACACAATACTTATATGAATTGCAGATACATTAGTTTTTGGAAATATCAGACGTGTTTTTGTCTGCAATAAAAATGATTACTCTATAGAGTATGTGATGAGGTCTGCATCTAAATGTCTGTCAATGAAGGGATATTGTGCAGATAATTTCAAGAGTTGTATATATATGGATCATCGTAACTACTCATGGTTCAGTAAACTGCATTTATATCTTTATTCTTCTGCAGCATACATGAGTATTGGGGTCCTTACTATCTTGATAAATAAGAAATCTATTATTACCAAATGCCGCCCTTGTATGTTTGATGTATAAAACAAGATGATAGAATTGGGAACAATAAAAGCAGTGGATAGATTTGCTATCTGTTATATTTTCATATTGTATGAACTTTTACATTATGTTTTTCATCACATTGGTGGGGTTTGCATGTGGTAGCTTTGGAACATTGGATGGACTTGGGGGAATATACATCTTTATGAAACCTTTTCTCTTATAGACAATGGATTGCTTGATGGAGATCTTTGGTGGAAGAGCTTCACTTTTCTATGGTGGTTTGTCATGGTTGATGATCATGTTGTGGTTTGGTGCTACTTTCATGCCTATGCTTGATGGATTACTGTCTAGATATATGGATGCTTGCTACTTCTTGTGGCATATTTTTCTTGGAGCATAATAATAACTATGTATGATGGTATTATGATATTGATTTGTCACTAGGAGGGGGTGTTTTACATGGTCCTTTTTTGTTGAATGCGTGGTGGGGATATACTTGATGTTTGATTGGGTACCTTTCTTATGTCTTTCCTATGTTGTTGGATGTGGTGTGGTGATGTAGTTTACCTTGGTGGGATTTCCATGGGTGATATAGCTTTATAAANTTTTTTTTTTTTGTGGGGGGGGGAGGGGTGAGGTACTGCATGGTTTTCATGGCGAGCTAGCCTTTTTAAGAGTTAATGATGTAATTTTCATGTATTAGTCCCATAGTGTGGTGCCTCCTAGCTTCAAGACAATATTGAACCTTATGTTTTCTCTTTTGATTGGGGCTTACCTTGGTACCATGGTGGTGTTTTGCTAGACAGTTTGTCAAACACTTAGCAGACTCTGATTTCTACTTCATATAAACTTCAACAGATTACACAGGAAATTTTGGTCAAATGACCCTCGAAAAACATCAAAGGGAAGAACCTGTCAAGAGAGAATTTAATTATTAACAGACTCAGAAAATTAAGAGTTTACAGCTTGTACATCAGCATCACAACAAAACTGTACTTGTCGTACTCCTCGAACTTTGTGCCCAAATGCCACCTTGAAAACTGTGCCAGACTGCAGTACAGCCAATACAGACTATATGTGCCAAACATCAGCAGTTTATATCTCAGTTTCTGTGCCCAAATAACAGCAAGTACAGTGTGGTCTGCCCAGATTTAATGTAGCAGATAATACCTTGAAATCTGTGCACTCACTGCCTCGATTTCTGTGCATGCATTTATGCTGTACGGTCAGCATTAACTTTGCCGTATGGTCTCTCTCAAATCTGCTGTACAACTGATCATTAAATGCTGCTCCTTTTCGGATTTTGTGCCTCCCTCTTTGTCTTAGGAATTGCACCCTTCAAGCTGCTTCCTTCAAAACATCTCTTCTTTTCTTTTTGCTCTCTCCTCTATTTTCTCTGATGTGCCTCCCACACAATGTGTCTCTTTTAACAAACAAAATAATATATAAATATATCAATAAACAGATAATGAAAAAATAAAAGATAAGTAATTAAACAAATTTAAAATAAATTTGATATGTAATTAATTGAAAAGATAGAGACGTACCTTTCCATTGAAAAAGGCACAAAAGACCATATTTAAATGGTCCATAAAATTGTAATGTAATGATATCTTATTTATTGACTTTTATATCTATTCATGGATTATTTGTATTTTTGAAAGTGGAAGTTCGAGAAGTTCCAGTAAACGGATTTTTTCCGTTACAGTGGTATCAGAGCGAATATGATTTAGGCTTGTGGCCAAAATTGTCAAGGTTTCCTTGAATTTAGGTCTTTGACCTCATAGTGGCTTTTAGTCATCCATATCAGAGTTTCTTTGATAAAAAATGGTTTTTGACCAATTCGAATTTCATTAAAGAAGTATTCATTCCACCCCAAACATGAAGAAGAGACCAAGAAGTAAGAATTTTTTTTTTACAAAGAATAAGTGGGAAAAAATAATCATCTGCAAGAGAAAAAAAAGAAAAAAGTTGCAGAATATAATTCATAAAACCACACATGGTTTTATGAAATAGCCTATGGTTTTACTTACTATTTTTAAATTATAAAGGAGTTTTATAAGGTATGCTTCGAGGACAAAGCATCATGAACCGGAAGACAATGTAACAAACAAAAAATATATATAAATATATCAATAAACAAATATTGAAATAATAAATGAAAAGTAATTAAACAAATCTTAAATAAATTTGATATGCAATTAATTGAAAAGATAGAGACGTACCTTTCCATTGAAAAGGCACATAAGACCATTTTTTTTTGTTTGCAAGAAATGCCCATCACTCGGGGCCAGTGCATTTCCACCATTGGCTAAGATAACTGCGACCCAGGGGCATCTAAGCCATCAAAGTCACCTGGGGATCGCAACTAGCCTGGGCGACATCAACCATTATGATGGTTGGAATTTTTGGGTGTCTCCTCCCAACTAACTCACCCCTAAGGGGATTGAATTTGGGTAGCCTTTCTAACGAGACCCACACCTTAACCGAATGAGCTAGCGAGATTTGACCACATAAGACCATATTTGAATGGTCCATCAAATTGTAATGTAATCATATCTCGTTAATTCATATTCAATATTTTTATTTTTTTGAATGGAGTTATTTTCTATTGGTTGAGAATATCTAGATACAGATATTACACTCTTCTCTCTCAAACTTGTCTTTTATGTCCTTATTAATGAATAACTACTTAATGAACCACCTAACGCTAAGATCTATGGCTAAGATTAAATATTACAAAGTCATTTATTACTTATTAATTAAATAAAAGACCCACTTAACTTTATAAAATATAAAAAAAACACTTTTACAAGGTTAATGCAATGGCTTGGTGAATACTTGGTTACATGCACTTATACTAAAGTGAATGCCTAAACTACTACTGCTGTCATAAATATTACTATGTATAACTGATACCCTTACTGCTGCATACTGTTTATGTTTCTGCTGCTAATGGACACATGCAACTTGCTTTCAAACTTAATATATTAATGTTATTGCTGTCTGTAACGAGTCTCTAAACACTTGAATGGATGACTGATAAATACTGCTAAACATATGCGTATGTGATTGTTTGGTGAATAATTTGGATTTCGTTGGCATCTACAAATCATTATTGCTAGTTGTACATGTAGGCTTTAATTACTTAGTAATGATATAATTCATCTATTTTTGCTAACTCTTACATGTCGTTAGAGGTATGATAACTCTAAGGTATGGATATATGGGAACATTTGTATCTAATACTAACTGAATACTTGTGAATAGCATTTGTTACGTGACATATCATACACTTTATCACACATTGCAAGTAATCGGTTTATTAGGTGACAAACCTTCACATTCATATGACATTGTATACTTGTTAATGGACTGATATTGGTCACTTGCTTATCATTGGATGAATGCATTATTAAAGTGGACTTGATAACTACAGTTATATATTTCATATGCACACATAGTACATCATTTCCACTTTGTGATTTGACTCCAATAAGGCACCGGTCACTAACATAGTAACATCCTCGAAAGAGATATCTTTTGGTGTTTTTGTGTCTTTTCAGAGTTGTAATAGGGCTCTCCCCTAGGAAGCTTAGGCTTCTAGAGCAGTTGGGAGAAGTGACTAAGGTGATAGTGGTCGCTTTCTCCACGTATGCTTGCCGGTGGCTTGGACTGCCATTACAACTGGTAACACAAGGTATCCGTACAACAGCTGTATAACATTAATTACAGGTCTGTACAACACGCATTTCAAGGTAGCAAAGGACTGCATTATTTGCAGGCCGTACAACATCAGCTGGGAACGAATTTCGAGGTCGCACAACATTAATTACAGGCTGCACAACACTGAAAAATGAGGCTGTACAACACAAATCAAGGTAGTGATTTTTGGCACCTTTTTCAAGGTCGCATGTGTGGTTCGTACACCTGGTTGGTGGGCATAGTTTTCGAGACGAATTCTGGAAATTTTCAGTAGGTCATTCAGTGATTGTTTGGCACAAATTCCAAGGTGATTTGGTTTAGATAAGTACTGCTGTAAATTTGTTTAGTTTGCTCCAAGTAATAAAAAACTCTTTGAAACAGGTTTTCCCTTCGGGGTTTTACCTGGTCCTTTTTGGTTAAATTTATGAGTCTAAATTTCATGTGTGTGTTGGCTGTTATAATTTTCCGAGTGTGAAAAACTTGACTGCCATTTAAATTTCTGAGTTGTTTATGTTGAAAGAATTCCATGTGTTTCAAGCAAAAGAGATTTTAAAGAAAATATAATGTGTTTATGCATGTTAAAACTACATGCAGTGAAACTAAACTTGAAACTGGGTTGGGGTTCAAAATTTTCATGGTACCAGAGCTGAAGTGAAGGGCTGAAACTGAAACTCAGATTGAAATTCCAGACTTGGAGAAATAAGGGAAAACAGGGTTTTGTGAAGAAACAGGTTCTTGGGCTGATTTGAGGTGATGGCTACGAGACTTAGGTTAGAAGACAGGTTGGATGGGTCAGTTAATTTTAGCCCGTGGAAGGCTAGAATAGTGTTGATACTGCAGGCTATGTTACATGGTTCAGATTCAAGTTTGGATTTGGCATGGCTGAAGTTTGATTCGAATTTGAATTTTCCAATGAAGTTCGACATGAGGTTCGGCTTTAGGTTCGTAAATATACATATTTTCAAAATATAAATATTTTATAATTTTACTTATCAAATATAATTTTATATTCCATTTATAAATAAAAAACATTTATTTTTTAATATATTAACTTATACAATATAATATATTTATAGTTAATACTTAATATATAATATATAATATTTTTTTACTATAAACTATATTAACCTATACATCTATACATCTAATAGTAACATTATACCCAAATTAAATTAAATTCTTGTTTTAAGAAATAAATGACGTCCAGACTTTTTTGAACACCCGTTCGACACATTTCCACAGACCAAGCGTGGGCGCTAGTCGGATTACTTGACGGCTAACTTGTATTGTTTTAATTGCATTACCCATCGACAATCGTAAAACCCATCGTTGATTCAGCAGATTGGCATAAAGAACCGTTTCAACTTTCAGGTGAAAAAAAGGAACAGAGAAAGCGTCGACACTGGCACGAGTAACCTAGATCGATTTAATGGCATTCTAAACTTTTTACACGGAATACACCCCAGATTACTCTTGGTTGCGGCTCGTCAACAAATTCTTTTAACTGTCCCTGCAACTTCTAGGGCACAAATAAGTATCGACCACAGTATACCCAAACCTGGAAATCTGGAATATGAACCCACAAATTTAGTGACTGAACTTCAACCCGAATTTGAACGAATTCCGTTTTTTCCTTGAGGTTCGTTGAATTTCGAACATCAAGGTTCATGTTTGACGAACCTTATGACATAGATTGCAGGAGAATGAACTATAGGATATAGTGAACAATACTATTGCCCATCTAATGACAGTTCCTACAATTGCAGTTGATAAGGCCGTATTTGACAAGCAAGACATTAAAGCAAAAATAATCATACTTGATGCCATAAAAGACCACGTGATACCACATATATCTGGGAAAAACCATGTTCATCAGATGTGGATAGCTCTGACCAACCTATAACAAAGTTCCAATGAAAATCGAAAAATGGTGTTAAGGGAAAAGCTGAAGGGTACTCGGATGAACAAGGGGGAGAACATGGTTTGTTACCTTACCAGGATTACACGGGTTCGAGATGAGTTTCGAGTGGTGGGGGAGAGAATATTGGATGATGAATTGGTTCATACAGCTTTGAATGACGTGATGAAGCCATGGGCTGTATTTGTAGAGTCAGTTGTTGCTCGTGAGCATATGCTCACATGGGATCGTCTTTGGGATGATTTCATACAGGAGGAGATCCATAGAGGGTATGTACAAGGGAGTACATCTCACAACAAAGAGGACGAGGAGAATGTGGCCTTAACAACGAAGGGGAAGAAGTCCAAGAAGGGTCCTAAGAGTGGGACCAAGCATCAAACATTTGAGCAGAAGGAGGACATGAGCAAAGTGAAATGCGTTGCTTGTCAGAAGTTTGGACACTATGCTGGACAATACCCAAACAAGAAGAAGAAGAAACAATAGACATCAACAACAACTGAGATTGATGAGTATGCTTTGAGATTTGGGAGAGAATTTTCTCTCTTTGTTGGTGGTTGCATAGAGAGAGCATCATCTATCACCAATAGTGATATTGAGGAATAGATGGAGCATTCCATGATTGTTGGGCATTCATTGAGTGTGTCCACCACTCCTTGCACGTGGTATATTGACAATGGGGCTTCAAACCATATGACAGGTGTTCAAGACATGTTCATCGAGATGACTGAGACAAGCTTGGATTTGGAGGTGGCGTTGGGTGATGATACTGTGGTGAGAGCAGTTGGGCGTGGGACTGCCAGTTTTGAGAGGGAGTCCATGGAGCCCTGACATTGAGGGGTGTCTTATATTGGCCTTGGCTGAAGAAGAACCTTGTTTCAGTGTCCACTATTGATGACATGGGTTTTGGAGTACATGTCCTAGATGGGAAAGTTTGTGTCTTTTCCAAGGCAACAAGACCATGTGCTTCATATTCCATTGGAGCTAGATCCATGAAACTGTACAAGCTTCTCTTCCAACCTCATCATGCTTTGGCACACACTAGCAACAACAATGATTTGTGCGAGCTGTGGCACAGGAGGATGGCCCATCTTCATCATCCAACTTTGAGGATGCTGAGAGACATGACTATAGGTTTGCTAGATTTTAGTACAGAGCAGAATGGTGTGTTTAGGGGGTGTGCTTTGAGAAAGTACATCAAGACTGCTTTTCGAAGCAGTGACACCAGATCAGAGGGAGTGCATGACTTGATTCATTCAGACTTGTGTGGTCTCATGTCATCTGCCTCTTTGACTGGATTTGAGTACTACATCACATTCATTGATGATTAGTCTAGGAAAACTTGGATCTACTTCTTGAGGAGCAAGAAGTCAGAAGAAGACTTGAAGAGGTTCCAATAGTTCAAATCTCTCGTGGATAACCAAACACGAAGGAGGATCATAGTACTTAGATTAAACAATGGGGTTAAGTATACGTCCAAGGAGTTTGATGAGTATTGCAGATAGAAGGGGATAAAAAGGCAGTTGACAATTCCTTCCCNGATCATAGTACTTAGATTAAACAATGGGGTTAAGTATACGTCCAAGGAGTTTGATGAGTATTGCAGATAGAAGGGGATAAAAAGGCAGTTGACAATTCCTTACCCTCCACAACATAATGGAATTGCAGAAAGGAAGAGCCGTGCGATAGTGGGAGCAGCAAGAGCCATGTTGCATGGCCAGAGTTTTCCTTTCTTTCTATGGGATGAGGCTTGCAGTATTGCTGTTTATGTCTCGAATATGAGTCCTCACCGTGCATTGGGGAGTAAAACTCCTGAGGAGATTACCGGGAAGAAGCCTGAGATGGGCCACTTCCGCATATTTGGATGCCTTACATATTCACATGTGCCTTCTGAGAAGAGGACAAAGTTGGAGGCTACTGTAGAGAAAGGCATTTTTGTTGGGTATGATGAGACTTCAAAGGCCTTCTACATATACCTTCTTGCGTAGAGGAAAGTTGTAGTGAGGAGGGAGGTGAGTTTTGAGGAGGAACATGCCTTTAGAAGATCTTGGGAGTCTAAGATGGAGGAGTAGCAGGTTTCTTCTCCACAGGTTACAACATATTAGAGTAAAGGGTCACAGGTCTTAGGTGTGGCTGGTCCACAGGTGTCAGAATCGTCAGTTTCATGGACATAGTCTACAATGACTTCCCGTACAGGGACAAGTTCTCGGATTACAGGTTCACAAGTTACACCTTCATGTGATTCGGGTTCACTTGGTCAAGGTTCAGGTTTGCTAGGTACATGATCTCAGACCACATGTACTTCTTCAGGGAGAGAGTTGTCAGATGAGGAGGAGGGTTTGCCACAGGAAGCTTCTTCTAGGAAGAGAAAGCCAAGTTGGCTTAAGGAGCTTGTGAAGGAAGCTGAGGAGTTTGTGGGGCCACCTAGGAGGGAGTTCAGTGAGAGCAAGGCACCACAGAAGTTTTCTAGCTACATGGCAGTGGTCGCTAGCTTGCGTGAGTCAGAGCCTACTACTTTTGAGGAGGCACCCACACATAAGGTTTGGAGAGATGCCATGATGGAAGAATACAATTCTATCATGAAGAATGATGTGTGGGAGGTTGTTCCTTGACCAGAGGGGAAGTTAGTTGTGACTTCCAAGTGGTTGTACAAGATAAAACATGCTACGAATGACAACATTTAGAAGTACAAGGTTCGGTTTGTAGGGCGGGGGTTCTCACAGGTTGAGAAGTTGACTATGAGGAGACTTGGGGTGGACATGAACACTTAAAAGTTGTGGTCCCTAGTATTTTTAAAGTGAGAATGACTTTATGTTTATAAAGTGAGTTTAAAAAGTGAGTTTGAGTTATTAAATATTTTAAATGTGACTTTATGAGAATTAATAAGGTGGGTGAGTATTAATGTCTCATTTATTATTTAAAAGCTTAAATGCTTTTAATGAGAAAAGTGAGATTTAGCATCAGCCCTAGATCTCAGCTAGTTATGTTTTAATTTAGGCCATTGATTTGTAAATGGTGGTTACTCAAACAAAAAGGCTAGGGAAAGGCATTGAGACCATGTGTTGGAATATAATCCGTCGGGATTATACGTTATTGTAAATATTAGGAATATGAAGAGACTCTCGGATGTGTGATCCCAAGAGTCATCGTAGATGTATAAATAAAGGCATTCTATGGAGAAATAATAAGGATTCGGGAGTTATTCCACCTGACAGTGGTATCAGAGCACCACCTGCCATAACTCCTGGCTGCATTTCAGTCCTAGCATTCTGCCTATTAGACCTCCGTTCTGACCTCTGCCAATTTGTTTCAGCCTTCAGGCTGCTTGCAATTCGTCAGTCTGCCTCTATTTTTCTCCTACAACCTAAGTGCCATAATTGTATGCGTTATTTTGCAACGGGTCTAATTTGAGGTACGAGAGATCCTTTGATCCTGCATTTTGATAACTGTTGCATTATTTACTCCCTCAATTCGTTGCATGCTCTTTGACCGCCCGAACGGCTGAATTCTTGGTCATACGTTTGCTATACCTAACCCTTATTTTGGAGCTGTGTTCTTTTATCACCGTCTCATACATCCTACTGCTACGAATTTCTTCACTGTCCCATAGTGCTCACACTTTGCTGTTGCGATTATTTTTCATCGTTCAATCTTGCTCCCACTCCACCACTTGCTGAGATATTCTCCACGGTAGCGTTGAGAGGGCTGTGCGCCATTCTTATCCCATCTACACTCTACAACCATAGCCTGTGTGTTGGAGAGTCCTTGTGCTTTCTGCTCGAACATGGGAAGAATCCGCATGCTGTATGTGAAGTCGTGTTGTCTGAGCTGGGATTTCATGTGGAGATTTGTTTTAAGAGCTGCAATGGATAATTGAGTACTGCGGTCAACCAAGACGAGATCTCAGTACCCAAGCTAAGAATTTGTTGAAGATTGAAGCCGTCTTGCTATTTTGCTGCTACGAGTTCGTTGAAGACCGATGATTGAATATTGTTGGTGGAAGATTCATGCCATTTCTCAATTGTGTGAAGGTAAAATATTGTTACTACTTGTGATCATTGGACTGCATAAAACCTAATTCTGCATGAAGAGAATGAGTGGGAATTATACAAAGATTTTCATGTGTATGAATTGAGAATAATGCGGTTGTATGACCTGTTTTTGTATGAGCATGGTTGCTGTGTATTGATGAATCATGATTGCTATTTGATGTGTTGGAGAAATAATGTATGCTGCGTATGAATTCGAGACTGATGTATTGAAGTAGTGATATTGAAGAATATAAGTCTGTAGTTGCGCATATAAAAAAAACAAAAAAACTGAAGCTGCATTTTGAATATGAAGTTGTGACCATACCTGTTGTATAAAAAGAGTGCTGCGATTTCTTTGCTGTGTATTTGATGAGCTTGTGACTGATAGTTGATACGTTGGAGAAGAAGTGCATGTTGCGCTTCTCTTTTCTGAAGTGATTCTCTTCCTTGTGAACTGCTGCAAAGTGAAACACAAGATTCAAGCCATTGATCGCTGACAGAGAGAAAGCTTTTGGTAAGAAGACAACCGAGCATTCTGGAGAATCACTTTGCTTTGCTCAAAAAGCAAAGAACCACACCAAAGACCAATCCAAAGATCATCCCAAAGGAGAAAGCAGCATGAGAGGCAGAGGAAGAAGAAACTTCAGAGGTAGAGGAGGCAGAAACAAGTCCAGCAAAAGATCAGATTTGAAGTGCAAGTGTTGTGGAAAGATTGGACACACAGTAGATCAGTGTTGGGCTTCGTGGGACTCCATCAAAGACAGACATAACCAGAAGAAAGATGACAATAAGAACCAAGATGCTAGTAAATCTTCAGACTCTGCTCATTGTATTGTTGCACATTGTAATCTTGGTATTAATGAAATGACTTCACTTTCATCTTACACAGATTGTTGGCTACTTGATACTGGTGCAACATCACACATGACTTTTAGAAAAGACTGTTTTGAAGAACTTAATGAAACAATAAATGACATAGTTTACTTTGCAGATAAGTCAAGTCTTAAACCAAAGGGAATGGGCACCATTCGGCCGAAGATGCCTGGATTCCCTGATTTCTTGTTGAAGAATGTTCTTTATCTTTCAGAGTTGCAGAGAAGCTTGCTGTTCTTGGTGCAGATTCGACAGCAAGGCCATTCCATCCACATGTTTGATGGAATCGTAGAAATAAGAAAGTCCTCTGACAACCAAGTCATCATGACTGGATACGAAGATGGGAAGCTGCTAAAGCTAAAGGGTTCATCTGCAAGGGTTCAGAACTATGCCTACCTCTCTCAGCATGGAGAAGGTAATTTGTCATCAAGTTTATTGTGGCATGCAAGATTTGGTCATCTGAATTATAACAGTCTTCGTTTGTTGAGAAAGAATGGTGTATTTGGTTTGCCCACCATTCCCAAAGAGAAGAGCAAATGTGATGCATGTATATTAGGGAAACACAGTAAGCTGCCATTCCATGAATCTAATTTCAGAGCAAGTAGGAAATTAGAATTAGTGCATTCTGATTTATGTGGCCCAATGCCAAATCCTTCTGCCAATGGGAATAAGTATTTTATGACCTTTGTTGATGACTACTCAAGAATGTGCTGGATTTACTCATTAAAGACAAAATCAGAAGCATTTCAAACATTCAAGGACTTACATGCATTGATAGAAAAACAAGCATAATAAAAAATTGGTACACTTCGTACTGACAATGGGAAAGAATACACTTCAAATGTTTTTGAAGATTATCTTCGCCAACATGGAATTGCACATCAGACTACAGTTCCCTACAATCCTCAACAAAACGATGTAGCATAAAGAATGAACATAACCATAATGAATATGGTACGCTCAATGATGTTTTTAAGAATGTAAAACTAATGTTTTGGGGTGATGCAGTGAAATGTGCAGCCTATTTGAGAAACAGAAGTCCCTCAAATGCTCTTGATAACAAGACTCCACATGAAATGTGGTTTGGCCATCTCCCTTCAGTCAGGCATCTCAGAGTTTTTGGTTCCACCTGTTATGCCTTGATTCCAAAGGAGCAAAGAAACAAGCTTGGTGCTCGAAGCAGAAAATGCATTTTCCTGGGGTACGCAGAAAACTCCAAGGCATACCGTCTGTATGATGAGGTAAACAAGAAGTTTGTTATTTCCAGAGATGTCTTTTTTCTTGAGACTAATAAAAATGACCAGTCCATTGAGAGACAGCTTGATCATTTGGAAAAATATCCTCATCCAAAGAAATATTCTGAAAATGAATATGAAATTCCAAACCTTGAAGGGGGGATTCCTATTCTGCATCAACCTTTGGAATTTCCATATGAAGCACCAACTCCCCCGCATGAAGAAGTTCCTGCTACTTCACCTAAACAAGAGATTCAACTGGATGATGTGATTGAGAGACTTGGAAGACTCAACCTTGAAGGAAATGAAGCACCACTAGCTGATCAACCAGGACCATCACGGAAGACTTCTAAATGGGCCACAAAGACACTTGAAAGTGTCCATACG
>LPNX010583326.1:690915-866901 GCA_001517045.1 Pseudotsuga menziesii | reverse complement strand
CAGGAAGATACTTGAAGATTTGCAAGAAAAACAAGAGAACTCCACTCCATTATTGATCGACAATACTTCTGCAATCAAGCTAGCTAAGAATCCCAGATTTCATGATCGAACCAAACACATCAACACAAAGTATCATTATGTAGAGGCCAAGACAGTCCATCTTCGACATTGTTCCAAAATGATCAAGTTGTAGACATCTTCACCAAAGCGCTTGTACGAGAAAAGTTTGAAAAATTCAGAAACATGCTCGGACTTACTAACACCCCTTCAGATTAAGGGGGGGATTGTTGGAATATAATCCGTCGGGATTATACGTTATTGTAAATATTAGGAATATGAAGAGACTCTTGGATGTGTGATCCCAAGAGTCATCGTAGATGTATAAATAAAGGCATTCTATGGAGAAATAATAAGGATTCGGGAGTTATTCCACCTGACACCATGATTGTTCACTTTCACACAGAGATTTTGGAGAGAAGGAGAGCACGGGAGAAAAGAAGAAACCTTTGAATTTTTGGAAAAAGCTGAGTTATAGGCTGGAGATCAAAACCAAGGGCACACAAATCGAGGTGAGGTCGTACAATTTAGGCCGTACAACAGACACAGTTTCCAATGTAGTAGTACAACATTAATTATAGGGCCGTGCAACATGAATTTCGATGTAGCAATGGACTGCATTAATTGCAAGCCGCACAACATCAGCTAGGCATGAATTTTGAGGCCGTATAACATTAATTACAAGCCATACAACACTGAAAAATTACGCCGTACAACATGAAAATTGGAGCAGTTATTTTTCCCACGTTTTCAAGGTCGCATATGAGGGCTGTACCCCTGGTTGGTGGGCATAGTTTTCGAGATGAATTCTATAAATTTTCAGCAAGTCATTCAATGATTGTTTGGCACAAATTCCAAGGCGAGATTTGGTTGAGATAAGTACTGCTGTGAATTTGTTTCGTTTGTATGAAGAAAGAAAATCTCTCTAAAACAGCTTTTCTCTTCGAGGTTTTTCCTGGACCTTTTTGGTCAAATCCCAAGTCTAAATTTCATGTGTGTGTTGGCTGTTATAATTTTGTGAGTATGAAAAAGTTGGCTGCCATTTAAAATTCCGAGTTGTTTATGTTGTAAGAATTCCATGTGTTTCAAGCAAAAGTGATTTAAAAAAAAATATAATGTGTTTATGCATGCTCGAGTTTGGCATTAAACTACATGCAGGGAAACTAAACTTGAAACCGGGTTGGGGCTCAACAATTCTCAGAACCCACATGAATTTGGCTTGCTCTTTGGAAGTGATGATTGAAACTGCCTTAAAGGGAATCATGGCTAAGACATGTTACTTTAAATCCCTTGACGCCATTGGAATAACCAGTTCCCTATATGTAGGCCTAAGTACAACATTGACCTGCTATAGAAGGTAGCACTTGTTTGGAGATCACAAAGAAAGCTTGCACATACCTCTTGAGAGGTGACACATTTTTCTTGAGTGCAACTTGCGTTAACTCGCTCGAATCAAGGGATTAACTCCCTCTGAAACTCAATTTTGCCCCAGTCAGCTTCAGTGGCCCATTCGACTTATTGTGCTTGGTTTTTCTATAAAATGAAGGCACTTTTCCATTGTAATGCATCAGAGGGTGGAACCTCTGCTTGCACTCATTGTAATATTTTTCTGAGTATTGTTAAAAAAGGGCTTTGGAGGGAATTTTTGTTTGGGGTCTATGGATGTTTGGATGAAGTTTGCTCTTAAATATTGAGGTAACCTGCAATGTTTTTTCTTTTATGCTTGCACATGTTTGGGATCATCTTCTCTTCATAGGGAATTTATATCTTGGTAAGAATAAGAAGTAATTCTTGATAGGTTGCTTTCTTATTGTAGGCTAAGTCACCGTGTTCGGCGAACTTTTGCCTTGAAAATCGAAAATCGTTAATTTTTTGTGCTTCTCGAATTAATTCGATGAAATTCGCTTGTTTGAATCGATGAAATTTGCCTGTACATGGATGAAATTTCATCAATGAAGTTTGCCTGTTTGAAACCGTAAACCCTTGTTTTCCAAGTTGAATTGCTCGTGGGTAAACCGTAAACCCTTGTTTTCTAATTTCGCGGCTTGCAAATAAATTGAAAAACCCTCATTCTTTTGCTATCGCGGCCTGTGGGTAAGCTGCAAACCCCAGTCTCCCTACCAAGACTACCTCCTTTCGCAAACGACTGCATTTGTCGATTGCGAGGGAAAAAGTGTGTCGTGTCTGTCTTCGTGGTCTTCGTTCCATTACCGGTGGTCGTGAGTCGCAGTCCGCAAGGGCCGCCGGGAAATATTCGATGGAACTATATAATCATGTTTTCTAATGGTGTATATTAAAATAAATTTAAATATTATACAATTATATAAATATATATTTAATCTTTTTAACATTTTATAAAAGGTATAACATAATTAAACTTTATATTATTTAATCTTTTTAACATTTTATAAAAGGTATAACATAATTAAACTTTATATTAATGAAAATAAAATTTGGATAAATTATATATATATATTCGAATTTAATGGCGAATTTTATGAAAAAATTTTTGCTTGACGATTTTATTCCAAATTTCATTCATGTCGAATTCGAACACAAACTCGAACCAGGTGACTTAGATTGTAGGTTGTAAGAGACTACTTGATAATATATTATATCTAGTTTGAATCTATGTTTGCTAGGTTGTCTCTTATCAAATTACACAAGTATTTTTAATACCCTTGGCGAGTGTTGAAAGTTCTTTGCAGGAAATCTAAGCTGGAGCATTTAGGAGCAAATGGGCTCTACGTTTCCTTCAGTGACTTTCTAAATAAGAGAAGCATTATCCTTCTGATCTCACTGAGAAGACGTTTCCTCTCTTTTTACTTTCTTGCTCAACCTTGGTTCCTCAACTTCTGATCCACAAATCTTTTAAAAGTTCTTTTCGGTTTCAAGTTCTTTTGTTTGTTCTTAGATCTATATTTTAAAGCCATATAAATTGTAGATCTAATTTCTTAAATTTTAGATTACTAGTGTTCTTTAAGTTTCAAATCTAAAGTCTAGATCTAGCCCTCTTCTTGCATGTTTGAAGTTTAAATCTAAAGTACTTGATTAAGAGAATGTTTTGAGCCTTTACTATTTTATTTAGCATTTCGTGCTTTCTCATTTGCTTGCCATTTCTTGAAGAGGCAAGCAAAGATCCTAGTAAGACAAGCTCTATAGCTTGCCTTAGTTAAATTTTTGCATTTTTGTTTAATTTTAACTTGGAATTTTTTTGCAACCTTTTTGTAGTATTTTCCCAAACACTCTTAAAGTGTTTGGGAGCATTTTCTAATAAACTTCTTGGCTGTATTTTATCATTTGATGAACATGTAGAGAGAAATGCTACCCAAAAAATGAAGCTTCAAGAGAACCAAAGACCCCCTACCTTCCCTATTGTTTCATCCCCTTTCTCTCCATCCATTTTTAGAAAAAAAAACTTGTAAATCCGTTGATCTCCATTGTAAAGAACACGGATATCCAAAAATATTTATTTTACATTGTAACCTTTGAAATAAAGAGAGCGAGTGGGCTGCCAAACTGCCCACACCCTATCCCCATTCAGGGATCTGTGTAGTCCCTCTTTTTGGGTTTGATTGGTTAGTTTAGTTGATTTACCTTTTTTCTATTATTTTCCTCTATTGCTTCAAGGAAAAAAATACTGACCCCACACATTCCTAAGTTACCCAAAAGGGGAAAGGGATTCAAGGTAGGATTAATTAAAAACCAAATTTCTTTTCGTCCTTCTTTTTTTTTAACATTTAAAATTAACTAGGTTTTGCTCTCCCGAATATCACATAAGGGGTAAATAGATTCTCAGCTGTGAGTGGTTTTCTAATGAACATCACTTTTAGATTTAATAAAAACAAACCAAGGCCTTGTTTTCCATATGCTTTGAATCCTTGCAACATAGTCCTATCAGTTTGGTTGCTTCAAAAAGGAAGTTTGGTGACTAGATTAATAGGGAAATCTACACAAGTTATTTTCCTATGAATTCGGGAGGTCGCAGAGGGTGACCCCTATGGAGTCAGGGGGCTACTCCAAGCAAGTTATGCCTCGCCCTGTTGGACACTTGTTAAAACCGCTCTAGTGCTCAATTCAAAGGAACTTGACTTGTTGGGCCAAACCCCAATTTACCCACTCCTTAATCAACTAATTAATAATCTTAAAACTTACCAACGAGACACCGTAATAGTGTCACTGAGACTATAGCAACACCTCTTACATTCAAGCACTCCACACTGTTTGGCACTGGTCTTTATTATTTTGTATGCTTAAATCAATTTTGCAAATGTCATTGAATGATGTATATATTTTTTAAGCTATTGTTATAAATTAATTACAATAACTTGTGGTTCAGATTTTAATCATTTGATATTAACTCCTAGATTTTTCATTTTTGTTTTAGAAATAAAAACCTTACATTTCTTTTTATAGGGACCAACCCCCTATGCTTTGCTAAGAGTTTGCCTAGATGGAGGAGTCGAGTATCAGGTGACAACACTTGGCTTGAGCTTGCCCCCAAGATTGCACCCAGTGGCTTGAAGTCAACAACGTAAGACATCGCCTTGGTTACGTTGAGAAAGGCCAAAAATAATTGGTGGAGGGACAAAAAGAGTTGCGCAACAAAATCGACAGTTTAATTGAGAGCAATGTTGAAAAAGTCGGCATCGACAAGGGTCCCGAATACAACTTCTCGGCAACATCGATGAAAAAATCGGGAAAAATTGGCAAAAGCCGGCAAACATTAAAAAATACAAAATACATTCATTTTTTTTCTTCAGAATTGTAAACATTTAAAGCAACGATAACATTCGGTAAACACATTGGAACATAAATATGGAGAAAACATTGATATATATCATCATCATGTAATCATGCCAAATGTAAAATGATACATCAAAGTCGATACTGTATCATGAAACATCATAGTTGTCCAATCAAGGACTCAAAAGTGGATAACTAATACAACATGACATCACATATATAAATGTATCTGAGGAAAACTAACATCTATCTATCTAATATCAATGCTCTCTTCCCGAGTTTTCCATTCATACTTCATATTTTTCCCTACTCCAATGATTAGGTTTATATAAGGTTTTCATAAATGCTTTTTATTTGCCCCTCCATCGTATGACTTAAACCTAATTTTTGAAAGGTATATTTTATTGATTTGGTTGTCAGCCATTAAACGTATTTCTTGTTTTGTATTGGTGATAAATCATAGATGTGTTTTTCACTCCTCCCAAATTTAATTTCCGACATGAGCCTCACATTTAGCCTTAACTCATCTACCACTTGAAACATGCTCTCTTTTTCCTACAATGTGCTATAATGATCACTCAAAATATGTTTGCTCAAAAAATTCCCTAATAGTGAAAAAAGTAATTCAATTACCATTGTGATCTTTGATAAACGGATACATATTTTGTATAGATTATCCTTGCATGGTTTGATCTTCAAATACAACAAAGTTTTGAAATAATTATACGGTAGAGGAAAGGTGTTAGTAAACAACAAAATGGCTAAAATGACAAATTTTTGGAAAATTAGCTATTTTAGCAGAAATGGAGACTTTTTGGAAAAAGTCGGGACTTCTTAGAAAAAGTTGGGACTTTTTCACAAAACTCGGGACTTGCCATTTTAGCCATTGCGATTTTTAGGAAAAAGTCGCTCAAAAAAGTCACAATTTTTTGGAAAAAGTCGCGTCTTTTTGAGAAGTTAAAAAGTCGCAATTTTTTCCAGTCGATTTTTTGGCTTAGGGAAAAAACCGTGACTGTTTAAAAAGTCAGCGATTTTTCAGAGAGTTTTTCAACACTGATTGAGAGCATGCATAATTTTTCTGAGACAAAGTTAACAAGGTAGTCAAGCACAAAGATGTTGCCACCAAGGAAGCATGCTTAGTTAGAAACGTAACAATACCAAATAATACAAACGTAATAATAATAATACATAATAATAAATAATAAGAGTTACTAATTAATAAATAATATTAGTATTTAAAGAAGAGCCAAAAGACACACTTGTTCACTTTCGTTGCCAGTAAATGCCTTTAAAGGTATACCGGCACGAGAGCATTGTATTCATCATTCATTCGTTATCAAATATTTTTTTATACATTCAATCACTATTGCAGATTTATTGTTTATGCACTGTTTTCACTACAAATTCCTGAACCAGGGGAAGAAGGAAGGCTGTTAAGAAACAAAGGTAAAAGTTTAGATTCTTTCAATTATGCTTAACCTGCTAACATTCAACATTTTTGAACCTTACAATTATGAAGAAGCCAAGGATGTCTTGAATGGGAGAAAGCTAAGCAAATTAAATATGATGTCTTGATGAAAAATCAGACTTGGGTGTTGGAGGATCTGCCTACTGGTAAAATGCCTATTGACTGTAAGTGGGTTTATAAGGTGAAGTACAAGGTAGGTGGTACACTTGACAAGCATGAAGCAAGGCTGGTTACAAAGGTAGGGGATCAATTATGGTGAGACATTTTCTCTTGTTGTCAAGATAGTTACAATCGGGTTAGTTGTGGTTCTTGCTACTCATTTTGGTTGGACTATCTTTGAAGTAAAAGTGCCTTCCTTAAAGGAACATGTGAGGTAGTTTGGCTTAGAAGAATACTTGGAGATTTGATGGTTGAGCAAACAAAGCCAACAATTCTTTTTTGTGACAGTGAGGGTGTCTAAACTTAGCAACGAATCCAGTTTTTCATGAGTGCACTTAAAACATTAACGTACATTGTCATTTCATCAAACAACTTGTAGAAGATGACGACAATGGACTTCAATATTTTACCAGACGAGCGAACTACAACCATGTTTCCCAAGCCACTTGTTCTAGATAATTTTTTAAAATTTTGAGACTAGCTAGGTGTGCTTTTCAGAATGATCATTAAGGGAGGTTATTATTGTATTTTATATTGGTCATTCTTAGTAACTAGGAGTTTATACTTAAATCAATAGAAGTATGTTAAAGTGTGTTTTAAGTTAATAGATAAGTTAACAAGACGTTATGTAACTTCTTTTCTTCTTACTTGCGTAAAAGTAAGAAGACCTATTCTATCTAATTAACTTAAAATTATAATTCACAATACACTCTTCCATTTGTTTTAGGGTTCTCTCTTTGAAGTTTATTTTTTTGATAGGATATGCATAGTTGAGATAGCTTGCTCAGTGGATGCTTGAGCTCAAGATGGTGTTGGCTTGGTGTTCTTCCCTTGGGCTTTGGAGACGTCTTGGTTGTTTGGTGGACAACTTTCATTGGGGCTCCATTAAGGAGCCACTTGCTAGGAGAATGCCATACATGGGATGATGAGCATTTTGCATCATGGAGGAGGGCTTCAAGCCCTAGATGACACATGGGTACTTGAATTTATATTCGGAGGATTGGAGATGGCCTGGGAATGCTCAGGGTTTGACAATGTCCTTGCAGGGGGTACCTTACCTAGTGGATTACATTGCTTAGGAGGTTCAATGGAATCTGTGGAGGCTTGTGATGGAGTAGTGTGGACAAGCCTTGTGTAGCTACATCTCCTTGGTATTATTGTGGAGAACATCATCTTGGAGCATGACACATTTACTTTAGAGCGGATGTCTCACTTGTGTTGGCCTACATAGATTCATGTAGGTTGTTTGTAAGGGATTGTACCCACATAGTACTATTGGCCTTCCTTACCTCTCATATAAATAGAGGAAGGAAATAGTCTTTTCCATTCATCATCATTTTTATGCTTTTTTTGTACTTTGCTTCTTGAAGGAAGTTTATAGGGTTTCCTTATGAACCCTAGGAGGAGTTGTGAAGTCTAGAAAAGACATATTTGTTGGAGTTCTATCTTGTGACTAGGTTTGCTCTTATGAAGAGGACGACATTGGAGATGACCATATTACTTTTTTATTGATTCTTATTCATTCTTGTGTAGAGATGTAACTAGGAGAGGAGTAGGCACTAGCTTTTTTTTCTCTCTCTCTCTTAATCTTCACGTGTACTTGTATTCTCTCTCTTTCTTGAGTTGCTAGGGTTTCTTGTTCTTCTTGGAGTTACTTGGAGCATCTTGGAGTTCTAGAGTTAGTGTTTATCCCTTCGAGATTGGCAATTACGGATTTAAAGAGAAATCCCAATTGGTGGATTGGGAAAGAAGAAGAGAAGAGGAGGATGTCTTGCCTTGTAGGTTGTGTTGGAGAGATGCTTCCACATGAAGTTTCTTGGTTGAGCTAGGGTTTTGTGATTTATCTTAGCTAGGTCTTTCAAATAGTTGGAGTTTTGTATTAGCCTTAAGAGAAGGCTATGCTATGTATTTGTACTTCATCTTGACCTAATATATGCAGTTTCCAGCTGTCCATATCTTGTGCAATTTTCATATTTGAATTTTAGCTATATATGTTCTTTATACATTGCTATTTGCAGCCATTTATTTCTTTCTGATTCGACATATGCATATGGGCAAATTGTGTGTTTTAACTTTTGACATCAAAGGAAGAATTTAAGGTGTTGATTTTACTGCTGTGTTATACTGTTGTAATTACTGCTGTAGAAGTACATTTTCTGGTCTCTTTATTGACTGATATGTTGCCCTAGAGGTGCTGAAACTTATTCCATTATTCGATGTCTTTTCTCCTGAAATTGCCATGAAGTTTGAGGTTGCTTAAAGTGAATTATCATGATTTTTCCACTGCTGTTTTAGATTATAATTTACAGCAGTCCCGGGGTGAAAATTCTAGGGCTGAGACCCAGGAAACGTTTTATGAAGAAGGTGAAATTTCCGTTTTTGCATTAATTGTCTGAGTGCAGGAAATCTCAGCAATCATGATCTGCACTATATCTAGCAAATATTTTCATAGACTTCATTTTTAATTATTTATCAAAATGCATTTATGTTACATTTTATTGAATGAAAACTTTTTGCGATCCCCCCTCCTCCTTGGGATTATCTGGATGGAGGATGGTGTTAATCGCTAGCTGGAAGAGTTGCTGGTAATGCTGAGAGACTTAGCTGGATTGGGACATGTGATCTCCTTAATGGAGCCCCAGTGAAAGTTGTTACACATATCAGCTTAGCAAACATATAAAATGATAATGTCCATGTTCTTTAGCAGGGTCATGGCCTTGGGTTCCCACTAAAGAACTTATCCATTACAGAAGCATTTATTATTGAGGATGCTTATTTAGTTAGCCCACATGGATAGAAGCGCAAGCAAATTGTCCATGTTGCTTACACAATCACACATATACCTATATACCTAAGTTGCCAGGAAACTTGGGTAAGGGGACGGGGACGGGGACGCCACTTTTTTGAAACAGGGGACTTGGGTACGTCGGGGTACTATATATATATATATATATATATGAAATAAAAAATTAAATCATTTTCACTGGTTTTCAATTTCAATAAGTAACATGCACATTGCTTCAAAGTTCATGAATCATTGATATAAAGTGGAAATTACATATGAACCTTAAGTATAAACATGATATCAGATAGTCATAAGACATAAACCAAGTGGAAATTCAAGTTATTGTTTGCATATTCATATCAATCATGATTAATCATTCATGATATATGTCCAATCACAATGTCAAACACCGACAGGAAACAAGTCTACATCCAAAATTCAAAATGCAAAAAGCATTGAACAATGAATAATGAATAGCTTAACAACACAAACTGTATCCTCTTTGAGCTTCAACTCTCGAGTATGCTGCATTATAAAGCCACCAGTTTTGAATACAGGATGTAAAACAGGATTATTGTTTCTGAATTAAGCTTTTTAGATTTAAATTGCCAGACTGGCTCAGGTCTTTCACATTTTAACTATTTCTTTTGGTTGAAGTTGATTTGTCATTGTCATTTAATTGAATATGTGTATGTTTGTATTATGTAATACCCCGACATGTTGAGATATCCTGTATTGTGAACATCTGAAAGTCGTTTTCTGGCATCAATCATTAGTGGTTGAACTTTGATATCAATTTATAAGTAAAGGATTAAAAGTAAATGTTCAAAAAATAAGAGATATTTGCTCTCTAATTATATTCTAAAAGATATTTCATGGAATGCTTTGTACATTAATGACATTTGCAAGTTTAGATTGTTCTATATGGGCTGTAGCTGAGACACAATGGTCATGGTTGTATCATTGTTTGGCATCATTCATTAGTGGTTGAACTTTGACATCAACTTACAAGGAAAAAATGTGCAAAAGATTAGAGAGAATTACTCTCTAATCAAATTTAAAAACATTTTTGCAGCGTCTCTTCTCTTTGCCGTCAGAGGCTTCGACTGAATACAAAGTGTGCGTTGGGAGAGTGGAAAGGCCCGTAGGGTGTTAAGAGGGTAAGGGGACCCATGCCCACCTCATCCCTCTTGATAAAAGGAAAAAAATTAAAAATATATATATATATATATTTTTTTTTTGATTTTCACAAACTGAAGTTTCCTCGAAGTCCCCAAAATCAGGGGACGGGGTCCCCTGAAGTCTCCAAGTTTCATGTTTTTATTCAAAAGGTTTCCGGTACTTGGGGACTTCGATGGGGATTTTAGGGGTCGTCTGTGAGGTCCTCGATCCGGTTTTTGAGACATGGGGACAGTACCCAGGACGGGGACGCAAACCTAGCCCCTGGGGATGGGTACCCCTGCAACACAATTATATACTGATCAAAATCATCATAATTCCATAGACCCTGGCTAACTTTACTAAGATTTCTCCTTCATGTTGATTTTTCCTAAGCAACATCGAGAGCCATTCTCTTAGGAGAATGGGGACATCTGGTCAAGGACTAGGATGTGGAACCTGTCCAACATTGGGGGAACTCAACCTTGAGCTAAGTAGCCATTCTGTTGAATGGAGACATCTGGTCAAGAACGAGGATGTGAAACCAGTCCAACACTGGGGGAACTCAACCTTGTATTGAGTAGCCATTGTGTTTAATGGGGACATCTGGTTAAGGACCAGGATGTGGAACTAGTCCAACATTGGGGGAACTCAACTTTGTGTTGAGTAGCTATTCTGTTGAATGGAGACATCTTGTTGAGGACCAGGATGTGGAACCAGTCCAGCATTGGGGGATTCGATCTAGAGTTGAGTGTCTATTGTTTGAATGGAGGCAATTGGTCAGTTATCAGGATGATGAACCGGTCTAGTACTAGGGGACTCAGCCTAGGGCTGGGGGTCATTCTTTGGGAGAATGGAGGCGCTTGGTCTGTTACCAAGTATTTGGCCTTGGGTCAAATTATGTAGCCTATGGCTGAGGCACCTCGTCTGTTACCAAGATATCACGATAAGCCCTAGACTGGGTTTGGGCATGTGAGACACTCCTACCCTCTATCTGTGGGCTTTGTGATCTTTTCCAAGGCTTAGCTACCCTTAGTTAAGACACCTAGTACTCGATCTTGGTGGCACATGGAGTGCAAGATAAAAGCATTAGTAATTCTCTCTATATTTGATGATGTACTTTGAGTGGGGATGAAGGACCCATATGACCACTTGTTTTGACCACAAGGGCAGTTGAAGAAGGCTAAAGTAAAAGTAAAAATACTTAAGGACCCTTAGACCACTAAGGAGTCAAAGTGAAAGTGCAAAAAGACCTTTAGTACCACTAAAGGTAAAAGTCAAAGAAATAAAAGAATAAAATATTATTATTTTGTTCTTTTAATTTTTGGTGCACTTACAAGTGATTCGAAGGCTATAAAAGAAGATCAATCCATTTCATTATTACACACACACTTTCTCATGCACTTACAACTACTTGAGGGAGATTTTCGCTGGTCTTGAAGAGAAGGAAATTTTTTTGTGGTTATGTCCTAGCATGGAAGATTCTATTAGGGTACCCACACTTGTTACAGTAAACCCTAAGCTAGGGTTTCATGGTGATCGCTTGCAACACAATCTTCTTCCTCTTCACAAGCTAGGGTTTCATCCTAGACCTCTTCACCTCACGAAAACCTCCATTACTCTTCACAGGCAGCATTCTTTCTTCACGGGTAGGCTCGGTCTCTTCACTGGCAGGCCATATCTCTTCTCTGGACAACTCCCTCTGCCCTCCGTCACCTACAACAAGCCCTAGCGGCTGCCACTGCCCGACAACTTCCTCTGCCCTCCAGCACCCTCGAGCAGCTGCCACAGGCTTTGGGCAGCTATAGTCTGCTTGCTACAAACTTCGGGCAGGCAGCAGCAGGGCTCGCGTAGATAGATAGAGGCACGGGTAGACAACAACAGAGCTCGGGCAGGCTTCTGAGCAGACAGACAGGGCTCGGGCAGACAAACAAAGGCACGGGCAGGCAACTGTATAGTTCGGGATGGCAGCTGTAGAGTCCGGGCAGGCAATCGTACAGTCTGTGCAGTTAGCCGTATTCTCGGGCAGCAGTTCTGGGCAGCAAGAAAAATATCTTGGGCAGATAATATGAGATTTCGGGCCGCTGAGAGAAATTAGGGTAGAAAGCCCTAATTTGGTTTTTTCTGTAAAATTCATCTTTTGGTGATTTTTTTATGAGGTACAAACCCATTAGGGTTTGAGAATTATTGAGAAACTCAGTCATCTCATTTAAGAGATGAATTACTAATGCTTTTGGGGTTTTTGTTCTTTAAAGGTTTCCTCGTGAAAAACTATTGTGTTCAGCGTGTGTGATGTTTCTACTGCACTTGTCTTTTGTTATCTTATAGTCTGCAAAATTTTAAAGAATTCATGCTAATCCTAAAAATTCAACACTTCAATTCCCATTTTGACCTTTGCTTGTTTTATAATACATACTATACTTGGAACAGAATATTGGATTAATGTACTTACTCATATCTGATTTGGATTTTGGTGTAGACATAAACTATTCATATTCCATTGGTAGATTCTACCTCTTTTGTAAATGAAAGAATGTAAGAGTTATTGAGTAATTCTGAAAGGATACGGATATGGATATATTACAGTGAGGAAAGGCCAAATACTATATACATACCCAATAAACTGAGACCTACAAATTTAGAATTGCTAGGCATTGCTTCTCTCTTATAGTTCTTTTTAAATAACGTTTTCTGACTATATTTACCAGATTGCTTCCCTATAGGTACTTTTGGGATTTTGTAATGTTTTTTGTCATTTTTTGGGTCCCAAAGGTGGACTATTTGGCTGAATACGTTTCATAAAACCTTGAACATTGACAAAATGTGCTTGAAATGGCCCTGCATCCCTGAAACACTGTTTCCAGAGTTTGATATGGCCCTGAAATGTTTAGGGTTATATCCCCCTGTATCCCCACCATTTCAGTCTGGTGTTTCAGGCACCTCTGGGAGACATTTCTGGTAACTTGGGTTATTGATAATGCGTTTTGCAGAAGGAACACTTGAGTCTATTTCTTTAATTGTATAGAGGGGCTTTTTCTTGAATGTTCAGATTCTCTTGACCTTCTTATGGTTGCATGCGAACTTTAAGATAACGATCTATTTATCGTTAGTTCTCATGATACAAAAGTATACATATATCTTCTATATTTGGATGTGGTTGCTGGGATTGAAATTCGTTTTGAAAATTTTCTGGCGCTGAAATATTTACTAGATTTTTCGTTTGAGTTTTACAGGCATTGGTTTCTGCATGTTTTAGTTTTTACGAGACACGAAAGTGATATATGTATATATATATAATCTATTTATTTATTTTTATAGCAGTATATTAGTTTCCACATGCAAAATCTTACTTAGGTCAAAGATTTTGAGAAATATTTGGTTCCTTATTTCATATGTGCTTCCAATTATGTTATACATGTAACATGACCTTAATTTGATGCTACATGTTTCTTTGATATGTTTTCTAATTTCAAACTCTTATAAGTGCAGTTAACTTAAGCTGGACAATGGCTGCAACCAGTGGAATTCCGCCATCTCCAAGAGATAGCCACACTTGCTCATCTTGGAAGAACAAAATTATAGTCTTGGGTGGTGAGGATGCATCAGACTCGTATTTGTCTGATGTCTTTATCCTTGATGCAGGTATACTTGTTATTTCTTATCTCAACAAGGGAAGATCATTTGGGTTGGTTTTCTCTTATTCAAGTATAGATAGCACGTTGGTTAGTTGTCCTCATAGTATTTATGGGCTCAAGTTAAGTAATCCTTGTACGAGTTAAAGTTTGATTATTAATTTTCTATGTTTTACAATGATTGAGATCATACTGATGTTTAAGTTTGCCTGACAGATGTTAACTTCAGGGGTTCATAATACCATAACATATATAGTATTAACATCTAAAATTTCCCTGGTTTCAGACAAAAAATTATTATAACAGATCTTTTGGTTGCAGAGAGGCTTGGGAAATGTTAGAGTGTTTCAAGAACAGCAATAAAGATGGAAACAAATGCCCAACAGAAGAGTAATAATACATTGATATATTATACACAGCCACAAGAAAAGAAAATGAAAAAAACATTTTAACAATTGAAATAGAATTCCAGATAAAATTTGTAATCTTTCACTGTGTGGCCATCCTCTTCTATTCTTCTTGTTAATTGCACCACAGCTATTGAATATGTCCAAGTTGCCTTTGACTGTTATAATTTTAGATTTCCATGTCAGCAACTTTATTCTCTCCCAAATTGTTGCTTAAAACAATGCATAAATTTGGTCAATTTCAGAGTAGGGTGTGTACAAGCTAAGTCATAGAGTTGGTGAATTTGAACCTCAGGTTTGAAATTCGCCGAACCTTAACCAAAAATTCTAATTTGTTCAGGTTTGCCTATAAATTCGGCCAATATCTCTTGAACCGGTGATAGATGTGGGCCTTGTTGACTTTGTGCGGATTCTAAACGACGGCTTGGCTCAGATTCTACACACTCCTCTCTTACCTCTCAATCGAAGCTTTGTTTCTCGGCCCAAAGGGAATGCCCTTCCTCTAATTATTTGCACTACTTCAATGACCTAGATACCTCATACCATCTTGTGGCCCTTTGAGCTGATTACGTGCAATCGACCTTGATCAACCCCCAACTCACCATCGTAACCCGACCTCGAGAATCGGAATTGTTAAAGAAAATGCAGTTGTGAGAGCCTTTCTCTGAATGGCACCCTAGTCAGTCAACTAGGGTTCCTGGTCAGTTAACTAGGCAATGTAAGTCCCTAGCAGGTACGCTAGGGCCCTCAATAGTCTACTGGGGTTCTTGGTGTGGAACCAAGCGGGTTGATGCGATGGCAAAGTCCCTTGTGGTTAGAAGGGTTGTCTTTCCACCTTGTTGTGACACATGATGTTGACTTGTGGTTATCTTTGTGTTGGCTTGATCTTGTGCTGACCCCCTTCCTTGTTGGTCCCTTGTACTAGCGCCCCCTTTTGAGTATGCTACCTTAAACCTATGTTATGGTGTCTTAACATTAATTTATATTTTATATTTCTAACCGTCCTAAAGTATATTACGTCTTGACTTTTTTGGGTAAACCCTAATCTCAATGACCAATTAGAAGGAGAAGCTTCTAAAAGACCATTGAGAGGCTATAAAAGCTATCCTAACCTTTCATTATGATACATTTTGAAAAAGCATCTTAGCTATGATTTATTGTGTGACTGATCTAGGGTTTTAGCAGTCCTGTTTGGTGGATGTCAGAGGCTGACTTAGTCTTGAGCTAATATTCTAAGGCTGCCGTTTTGCTTCCTGTGGGTACCTTCAGTTGTTAGAAGCTCATTAGGGTTGTCGTCCACCTGGTTGAGGTCTGCGTTGGGCTGTTTAGGGTGCTGCTAGGGCAACTGCTGCCTGCTTGAACTGTTTTGGGGTGCTGCTAGGGAAGCTGCTGCCTACTTGGACTATTTAAGGTGCTGCTAGGGTAGCCGCTACCTTGTTGGACTGTGTTTAGGGTGCCATTACCTGTGCTTCTAACTGTATGGACTGTTTGTGTGGGACGCTACCTTGTTGGACTGTTTCTTAGACTGTTTGTGTGGGACGCTACATTACTGGACTGCCTTTTGACTGTTTGTGTGGGCTGGTACTTTGTTGGACTGTTTCTTTGTCTGTTTTGTGTTGGCCATTCCCTGTGTGGATTGGTTTGAGGATATTACTGTTTTTGTTGAGGCCATTGCTTCCTATGTGAGCTTGTTTGAGGGTACTGCTACTTGTGTGAAGGCTGCTACAGCTTATGTGGACTTGTTTAGGGAACCACTGCTTGTGTGGAGGCTGCCACTGCTTATGTGTAAGCTGCCATTGTTTGTGGGGACTGTTTGAGGGTACCTATTGCCTCTTGGTGGCTGCCATCCACTGCTGTAGCCTTCTCTGATACTGCCATCCAACTGGGTGAGGGTTTTGTGGCTACCTTTCATTGTTGGGCACTTGTTGGCTGTCTTAGCTGTCTTGGCTGTTCTGTACATTCTACTGTACCTGTCTAACCCTATTCCCCAGCACTTGTGTGTGTCTCTCTCTCTCAGGTATGTCCATTGCCCTCA
This sequence comes from Pseudotsuga menziesii, assembly GCA_001517045.1. Lineage (NCBI taxonomy): Eukaryota > Viridiplantae > Streptophyta > Pinopsida > Pinales > Pinaceae > Pseudotsuga > Pseudotsuga menziesii. The sequence continues at coordinate 850,454 of LPNX010583326.1, read as the reverse complement.
GGTAAGGGCCATACTTGTTCCATTTTGTTGACTTTCTTCCGAGAGGCAAAGTCTGATCTGAAAGTAACTGAGTATAAGGAAAGTTCCTTCTGAGTGAATTATTTTGTTAATTAGAATTGCATTCTTGTTGATTATATTTTTATTATTATCACTGATGATGGCTTTGAGTTTATGATTTTTCTATGTATCTCTGCAATTTTTAAAAGTTAACTTTAACACAGTGATCTTTAGCATAGTTACATATATTGTGTCGGCGAATATATCGCCGAGGGTCCGGAAAGTAACATATCGGCAGCAACGGCAAAAATATCAGAAAATATTGGCAAATGTTGTAAAGCATAAAAAAAACAAAAATAACCATTTTTTTCAATCTTTTAACAACTAAAGCAACAACAACATCAAATAAACACATTGCTACATAAATATGAAAATACAACTAATATATAAGATGCATAAGATGCCAAATGGTGGATCATGATCACATATCGACTATAAACTAAAAATATTGAAATATGTTCCTGATGGAATGATAGGAAATCACATCAAATGATCAAAATAAATGTCTCTCAAGAGATGAATCATCATGACTGATGAGGCATCTAGATACTACATAATACAATTATAAATAGTAGGAATCATTGATCCCCTTTACCCCTTTTATAGGCAAGGGGCACCACTCTTCCTCTGGAAGCAGTAGGGGGTCCTGTAGGTGCTTTGGATGAGTTAGGTGTCAAATTGGAAGCTCCAACTACTCAGGCTATGGTGGAAGGTCCAACTGCTCTACAATTTTGATGAAACTTCCCATGTTTAATGAGTGAAGGGTACATTTTTATTAAGGTCATGATTAAAGATTTGAACATTCAATGCCACCAACTGTAGATTTTTCACAAGTTTTCAGCCACCGGTTTGAAGTAAAAATTATATCTCTGTTTATGACGTTTTCAGAAAAATAGAGTGCTGTAAATAAATAAAATTTTTCAGACTTAAAACACTGCTATAACTAATCTTTTTCAGTGACAGTAAATAAAATATCAGCACGCCATTCAACACACAGAACACTAGTATTTTTGGCCAATGGCCCTGGAAAAACCCACAAGGGGAAAACCGGTCAGAGAGAGAGATTTTATCATTAGGAAATTTACAGCAAAACTCAGAAATTTTCAGACCAACTTATCTCAACCCGGAAGAGAAAATTTCTGCCTCGTTTTCCGTGCCAAACAGAAAAAAATCAAACTTAGATTTTTTTCTTTTCTCTTTTCTGCTCGATTTCTGTGCTGTAGTACGGATTGTATGTACGAACTGTACAAACCTCGAAATCCATGCCCAAGATTTTTTTCTCGTAAACCGTGCCCATAAATCCGCCTCGAAAAACGTGCCTATTGTTTGAAAAGCGTATCGTATGGACTGTACAGACCTGCAATAAATGTTCCTGTTCTCTCCTCAATTTTTCATGCCCTCTTTGTTGCTGTCCTCTCCTCGATTTGCGTGTTGCAAATTTTTCCTTTCTATCTCAGAAAAGGAAACTTCTCTTCTCACTTCAATCTGCAAAAGTGAGGCAAAATGCCTTTCCCATGCCTTTTTGAGAAAACCATAGGGTGAGTCTAATCTAACGATGGAGATTAGATTAGATCAAGGGCTGAAATTAAATGCTCATTTTTTATTTATAAAATATTAATTTCACGCACCTACTTAAATTTATCAAAAAGTGACTTTAATGCTCTAAAGTCAAATTAAATGCTTTTACTTAAGTCATTTAATGCAAGGGTCACTTTATGTCCCCTCTCTAAGTGACTAAGGCAAAAGTCACTAGGGGAACACTTCCCTAGGTACAAAACTAACACTCCCTCTTATCGAGGAAGGTGTTCTGCACCACTCCCAACTTGTCTTTGAAGAAGACAAACTTGCCCCTCCCCAAAGACTTCGTTAGTATGTCTATTACCTGCTCATCAGTGGAAATGTATTGAAGCGTGATTGCTCCTCTCTGAACATAGTCTTAGATGAAATGATATATGATCTCTATGTGCTTCGACTGGTCATGAAAGACTGGATTCTCAGAGAGCTGGATGCAACTATGATTGTTACAGTAAATCACCGTAGGCCTAAGCTCCTAACCAAATAAATTCACCAAAAACTTGCGAAGCCATAAGGCCTTGCAGTTGGCCAAACTGGCTGCCATGTAATCAGCCTCTGCAGTACTTAATAAAAGGGATTTCTACTTCCGACTGAACCACGACACTGCTGCTGAGCCCAAGCTGAAACAACATCCGGAAGTGCTCTTCCGGTATGCCACACTGCCTGCCCAATCTGAATCTGTATAGCCAACCAATCTGATCCCCTCTGACCTCCTGTAGTCCAAACCAAAATCCACTGTCCCTGAAAGATGGCGCAACACATGTTTTGCAGTGACCCAAAGCACAATCCTAGGCTCAACCATGAACTGACTAAGAGTGTCGACTGCAAAGCACAAATCCGGCCTAGTGTTGACCAAATACATCAATGACCCGATAAGCTGACGACCAAGTCACACGGTTCGGGTTCGGCAAGGATTAGGTTCGGTTCAGATTCGAATTTTTCGATGAGGTTCGACAATAGGTTCGACTATATATATATATATATATATAAAATTTCTTCATATACTCCCCCTTAACTAATTTTCCACACCCATCGCCCATAGGATTCAAAGCACTTAGGTCACTATTCATAATTTCGTCATATATACTTGTTGTTTATGACATTTCTGCTTACAGATTTGTACTTCTAAGAGTAGGTTTTTGTGGTTTAACAACGGATTTACATGCTTCCCACAACAGTAGTTTGTTCTTAGGGGTAAATCTATGTTCTTACTTGTTGTTTGGTGTGTTCTTATGTAGACTACATGTATGATATTTCAAATTACAAGAGCATTTAATTTATAGACAACATAAATAAATAGAGAGCATTTAATCTATAGACATCATAAATAAATCAAGAGCATTTAATTTATAAACAACATTATATTTATAAATAACATAAAGAAATAGAGAGCATTTAATTTGTAGACAACATAAATAAATAGAATGCATTTAATTCATAGACAACATAAATAAATAGAGAGCATTTAATTTATTGGTATTATGTGTTTTTTTTTAAATTTGATTTTTTTTTTTCAGTAAAAAAAATTGAACCTCAATTTGTTTTTTCTTTTAGGTTCGGGTTCGGCTTTAGGTTCGCCTTTAGGTTTGGGTTTGACTTTAGGTTCGGCTTCAGGTTCGGGTTCGATGAGGTTCAGGTTCGGCTTCAGGTTCGACATTAGGTTCGTCTTTCAGGTTCGGCGAACTTGAACGAATTTCAAATTTTTTTGAGGTTTGCTGAACCTCGAACCTCGAGGATTAGGTTCAGCGAACCCTATGACTTAGGATGACGGTACAAAGTAGGATCCACCAACTCTCCCTCAGAAGCATGAAGCCTCTTCCAGTTGGTGATCATAGGTGTCGACATAGGCCTGCAATCCTCCATCCTGAATCTCCTCAAAATGTCAACTGCATATTTTCCTTGCCCGAGGAAAATATTGCCAGGCTCCTGCCAAACCTCCAATCCCAAAAAATAATGCATCAGCCCAATATCAGTCATCTCGTATTCTGCCACAAGATCCGGGTCTCTCTCTCCCCGTGATAAACAAGTCATCGACATATAGCAGAAGAACAAGCGGATCATCTCCAGCCATGATGAAGTAGAGATTCAGATCCGCTTCACTCTTTTGAAACCCCATACTCAGCAAGTAAGAATCGATCCTGGAGTACCAAGCTCGAGGAGCTTGCTTCAACCCATAAAGGGCCTTTTTCAGCTTGCATACATGTGTCTCTCTGTTATGTATCTCAAAGCCTTGAGGCTGCTCAATGTAAATGTCCTCCTATATGATCCCATTGAGAAATGCGTTCTTCACATCCATCTGATGGATCTTCCAGCCCATTTCCGCTGCAATGGAGATCAAGCTCCTGATAGAAGTATATCAAGCAACCAATGCAAAAGTCTCATTATAATCAATGCTCTCAACCTGTGAAAACCCCTGCGCTACAAACCTGGCTTTGTACTTCTCCACACTCCCATCTGCTGCATGCTTCAGCTTGTAAAGCCAACGAGAACTCACAACTGACTTCCCTTCAGGTCTCAGAACAATCTCTCATACATCATTCTTCATGATGGAATGTTACTCATCCACCATGGCATCTCTCCATACTGAATGCTGGGAGGCCTCCTCAAAAGTAGAAGGCTTAGAATCTCGTGTACTAGCCACCAACAACATGCCCAATATGTCAGGCATCTTGATGGCTCTCATCTCATCCTTGGGTATCCCACTCTTTAAGGCATCCTTCAAGGTCTCTCAAAGCCACTTAGGCTTCTTCTTCCCTGAAGGTTCTCCCCACATTGGCCTGTCCTCATCTGAAGAACTACCAGAGCTAGAAACCCTAGTCACCTGTGAACCTGAACCTGGTGTGCCAACACCAAGTGTAACCTGTAATCCTGATCCCGATCCCCTGTAAGGTGTACTTGTAATAGTAGACCCATCACTTGTCCCTGAAGACCCTATGGCCTAACCACTGAACTTGGTGAACCTGTGCCAACACTCTGTGGTCCTGTAACTCCGGAAACCTGTGATCCTGACTGCTGCGTAGATGGAACCTGTGCCACAACCTGAGGTGGAGGGACCTGTTGCTCTCCCTCGTCTGACTCTCTTGACTTCCTGAAGGCTCGCTCCTCCTCAAACTTCACATCCCTTCTCACCACCACTTTCCTCTGAGAGGGAAGGTAAATACGGAAAGCCTTTGCAGTCTCATTATAACCCACAAAGATGCCCTTCTCTGCAGTGGGCTCCATCTTTGTCCTCTTCTCTGAAGGGACATGAGAGTAAGTCAGACTACCAAATATACGAAAAGGGCTAACTTCAGGCCTCTTGCCTGAAAAACACTCAAGTGTCATGTTCCCCACTGCTCGATGGGGACTCCTGTTCTGAAGATATACAGCGGTGCTACAAGCCTCAACCTAGAGAAAGAAAGGAAGTGACTGGTCATGTAGCAGAGCTCGGGCTGCTCCAACAATGGACCGGTTCTTCCTCTCTCCTACTCCATTATGCTCTGGAGTATATGGAACTGTCAATTGTCTTCTGATACCCTCCATCAAACTCCTTGGAGGTATACTCACCCCCGTTATCTGATTTCAATATTCGGATCTTTCTCTCTGTTTGGTTCTCCACAAGAGCTTTGAACTCTTGGAACCCCTGCTAGTGTTATCGGAACCGGACCGGAACCGACAAAACCGACCGGTCTGACCGGTTTATAGGGTTGGCCGGTCCGGTCAGCAAAAAAATTGAAAAAATTGGATTTTTTGCCAGACTGGGTATGGAACCGGTCGGAACTGGCCAAAACCGGTCGAACCGGTCGGTCTGGATTGGGGACTCATGTACTTTGGAGCCTCTTTGTTAATGTACTTTGGTTCAGAACCTCAGAGATGTATTGCACTAGGTGCTATTTTGGATATCTGCACCCATATTTGCTATATATATGAGAAACTTTGCATATTTCTGTATTAATGGTTTGGATTCATATGTATGCACATGAATATATATGTTTTTTACAAAATATGAATATTTTATGTATTTTTTAGTCAGCCGGTTTTTTACTCGGTTTTTTGCCAGTTTTGGTCCGGTTCACAATTTGGGCTTCGCCGGTTCGATGATCGGTCCGGTTCCGATAACATTGACCTCTGCAAGACTTCCTCGGACTTCTTGCTCTTCAGAATGTAGATCCAGGTCTTCCTGGAATGATCATCAATGAATGTCAAATAATACTCGTATCCTCTCAAGGACACAGAAAACATAGGTCTGCATAAGTCTGAATGTATCAAGTTAAGAGTACCAGCTGACCTGCTATCACTGCTCAGAAAAACAGTCTTGCTGTACTTTCCCAAAGCACACCCCTTGCACACATCACTATGCTCTGTGCTGAACTCCGGTAATCCTGTAACCATGTGTTTCAACAACCCCAAGGTTGGATGATGCAAGTGAGCCATCCTCCTATGCCAAAGGTCACACAGCTCACTGCTGCTGCTATGTGCTAGAGCATATTGCGAAACAAGAGCCTATATAGGTTCCCACATCTCACTCCAGTGGTAGCTGAAGCAGATGGTCCTGAAGTCTTGGGAAACATATGCACGTGTCCATCTAGGAAAGACACCCCAAGACCCTGATCATCGATCATGGAAACTGACACTAGGTTCTTCTTCAACCCAGGTACATACAATACATCCCGCAATACCATGGGACTCATGGACTCCCTTTGAAATGTAATGGTCCCACGTCCAACTGCACTGACTACTGAGTCATCTCCTGAGCACCTGTCTTGTGGCTCGAGGCTCCGCTATCTATGTACCAAGTGCTGGAAGTAAATGCACTGTAAGAATGGTCTGTCACACATGAAAACTCCCTATGTCTGTCAACATCTGCACTGGTGGGAATGGATGCTCTCTCTCTCTCTCAATATGCCTAGTGCATAAAGAAAACTCTCTCTGAAACTGTGCTGCAAAATCATCGATCTCAGCTGAAGCGGCTGTCTGTTGCTGCTTCTTCTTCTTATTCGGACACGTAGCAACATAGTGTCCCAACTTGTGACATGCAAAGCACTTCACAGTGCTCATATCCTTCTTCTGCCCATCCTTCTGGTGCTTGGCCCCAACCTTCTTGGGACCTTTCTTGTTGTTCTTCTTCCCCTTTGTTGCCAATGCCACATCCTCCTCATCACCCCTACTAGTAGAACCACTGCACTGTAAGAAACTCCTCTGAGTCTCCTCTTGAACAAAATCATCACATACTCTGTCCCAATATGGTAAGTTCTCTCTGGCCACCAACCCCTGAACAAACAAAGCCCAAGGTGCAGTCACCTCATTTAGGGCTGTCTGCGCTAACTCAGGACCAGTAATCGCCTTACCAACAGCTGCAAGCTCATCTCTCACCTGAGAAATCCTAGTAAGATAAGTCATACACATCTCACCTTTGACCATCTTGATGTTTTTCAGCTTCTCCCTAAGCACCATCTTCATGTTTTCATTAGTAGTCCCAAACAAGTCGGTCAAAGCAGACCACATCTCATGTGCATGATCCTTCGCTGAAATATGTGGAATAAAATGGTGTTGAAGAGCATCTAAGATTATCTTCCTGGCTTTAATATCCTTCTTATTAAAGGCTTCAAGTAATGCTGCATCAGTAAAAGTGGGAATAGTAATGGGATTTGCTGTAGTATTTCTATCTACCTCCTCCCACAACTCATTCTCTTTCAGCTCAAGGAAAATCCGGACTTTCCATGAGACAAAGTTCGTTGCCCCATCCAACCTATCCTCAGTTCTGAACCCCATGGAAGTCATTTTTCCTCAAAGAACAAGTTTCAACAAAATGTATTACTGTCACAAATGTTTTCTCTGAATTCTGGAAATGATTGTTTCACTGCTAAAATTTAATTTTCTGCCACAACCCGCTCTGATACCATGTAGATTTTTCACAAGTTTTCAGCCACCGGTTTTAAGTAAAAATTATATCTCTGTTTGTGACATTCTCAGAAAAATGAAGTGCTGGAAATAAACAAAATTTTTCAGACTTAAAACACTGCTGTAACTAATCTTTTTAAGTGACAGTGAATAAAATATCAGCACGCCATTAAACACATATAGCACTAGTATTTTTGGCCAATGGTCCTAGAAAAACCCACAAGGGGAAAACCAGTCAGAGAGAGAGAGATTTTATTATTAGGAAATTTACAGCAAAACTCAGAAATTTTCAGACCAACTTATCTAAACCCGGAAGAGGAAATTTTTGCCTCGTTTTCCGTGCCAAACAGGAAAAAATCAAACTCAGATGTTTTTTCTTCTTGGTTTTCTGCCTTGATTTTTGTGTCGCTATACGAACTGTACAGACCTTGAAATCCGTGCCCAAAATTGTTTTCCTTGAAAAACATGACCAGAAATCTGCCTCGAAAAACGTGCCCGCTGCTTTGAAAATCGTATCGCATAGACTGTATGGACCAACAATAAATGCTGCTGTCCTCTCCTCGATTTGCATGCTGCAAATTTTTCCTTTCTATCATAGAAAATGAAACTTCTCTTCTCAACTTTCTCTTCTCACTTCAATCTGCAAAAGTGAGGCAAAATGCCTATTCCATGCCTTTTTGAGAAAACCCTAGGGTGAGTCTAATCTAACGGTGGAGATTAGATTAGATCAAGGGCTGAAATTAAATGCTCATATTTTATTTTTAAAAATTAATTTCACTCACCCACTTAAATTGATCAAAAGTGACTTTAATGCTCTAAAGTCAAATTAAATGCTTTTACTTAAGTCATTTAATGCAAGGGTCACTTTATGTCCCCTCTTTAAGTGATTAAGGAAAAAGTCACTAGGGGAACACTTCCCTAGGTACAAAACTAACACCAACATCAAGGTACAGAGAGGGGTTGATGTGCTTGATTAAATGCCAATCTCATACCCTCATACTTGATAAAATCCAGTGGAATTGTTGAAATCTTGAAATCCTGAAAACTACTAAGTCTGTTGAATTCTAAATGGGATCTAAATTTCTACTTTTTGCATATGAAGTCCGATGAGGTTGGAACCACTCTCAAACATCCTGAAACAATTAATGGTAATGTTAAAAATTTAAGTAAAATGATAGATTTTCTAGTATTTTACTTTAAGAATTTAATATTACCAATTTTTACTTTAAGAATTTAATATTTAGTTTTAATAACATTGCCAAAAACATAATCCCATGGATTTATTTGTCAAATTCCATGCAATGTTTTTAGCAGGGCGATATTTTCCAAAATATCGTGATATATTCCCAATATATCGCGACACATTGAATATATCGCTATATATTCAAAATGTCGAAAATGTTGCGATTTTTTAGTAGCGATATATCGCCAAGGAGAATGACTCGCGATATATCGCTGATATATGTAACTATGATCTTTAGTGAGTGTTAAAGTTGAAAGAGATGAAAATTATATCTTAGAGTTTATTTTTTGTTTCAAACCCTAACTCCTAAAAGTTGAACAGGAATATCCCACTTGCTGTTTGTGCTCTCGTAGGGATGTAGTAAAAGAACCAGTGGAAATGGCAGAATTTGCTCTTTCCTATGTGTGGCGATATACTATCTTGTTTGTTGGCTGTAGTTGTTTACCCAAAGGTATTCATTTTTCGTGAATTGCATTTTCGATGGAAGTATTCCCTAAAAATGTTTTTCATCGCTGAGCAGAATGGAGACCCTATTAAGTCGATTCAGCCCTAAGTGGGATGGAGAAATTTCAAACAAGTTTTGGTGGACCCATGTATGTGGCAAAATACAGATGATTCAGCTTTGCGAAAAAGGCATAGCAGGAATATTACCTCAGTGTAATTTCCTTGGTATTATATAAAGTATAGCTTATATGTTTTTATTATGATATTTATTAAATGTTATTTAATTTAATATAGATGAAATTGGTATGTATTATTTTAAAATATTAAATTGTTATATATATATGGATGAACCTAAAGATGAACTTCATTCGAACCTCATCAAAAAAATTGAATTTGAATTGAGTTTTATTGTTGTCGAACCTGAACCATGTGACAGTGTACAAGAAACTGTTTGAACAAATGTTTTGAAACTCGGACTCGGACTCGGACTCAGACTTCAATTTCAGAGTAGGGTGTGTACAAGAAACTGTTTGAACCAATGTTTTAAAACTCGGACTTGGACTTGGAATCAACTGAGGTTGAACTCAGATTCCGACTTTGTCCTGTTTGAATTTTATGACTTGGTTTATAAAGAAGATACATAAAATATTAAAATTTTAATCAATAAAATATATTTTAAAGATTCCAGACCTTGCAACACTAGGCCCATAACTTCTTTATTCCAGCCATGGATACAATTGGCATCAAACTTGTCTGACAATTCACATCTTCCTACTTGGATGGTAGGTTTATCTCCTCATGAGGTCACAGGGCCATACATGCTCCTTGTGTGGCACTTCGCCTTAGTCCAAATTGATCAGGCATACACCATCACAATATTTTTCTTTTTGGCCTCAGATATTATAAAAGTTTTGATGGAATGCTCTTGGGCTCCTCTCAAGTTCATCCAGCTATTCCCTCTCAGTGCCAGGCACTCCCGAAAAGGCATTATTAGAAATTGCACTAGGGATATTGGAAGAAGCATGCAGGGGTGGTGTTTCCTCTATATCAACTCCCTAGCACTGAATGGTAATTGGATATTATTGATTGTAGGTAAATACCATGTTAAGTTAGGGTCTTTGTAAGAACTTTTCTGGAATGTCTATTAATATTGTTACTTGGTTCTTACATAGTAAGAGTTTTTCTGTCCAAAGCTAGTGGATTAGGGGATACATTTTAATAGCATTGAAAGACAGCTACAGTCAGTTGAATGAAAATAAGACAATATGTCTATTCAAGCTTGTAAAATAACAATGGTACTTGTAATAGTTCGATCAGATCTCATGGGCAAGACACCTTACATAAATCTCTATAGTTAGAGCTCCATCAAAACATCATCTGCTTTAGGCTGTAAATTCCATCTCATAGTAGCGAAACAACCATTTCGAATGTTTGGAATCCAGATACCAAATTGATATGTAATCAGGGAAAATCTCTAACCCAAAATAAGGATGGTGGACAATTCTCACCAAGAGCAGGAACTATAACGCAAATAACAAGTCTGGACAAATACCAGAAAATACAGAGAACTGTAGACAAGTACTAACACTTGAACTTAAATTAACTGATGTGGACAATAGACTGCTATTGATAGCCTAAAAGAATGTGGTTGGAGTTAATGCTCCAAGTAATTTATTTTGATCTTCTAGATAATTCTACATTACTATTTATATAAATTAACATTGCCTTCTATGAACTTTGTGGAAGTTTCTAGCTTTCATGATTTTATCTACATGCGTCTATTATGTTATTAGATCCAATTAGTGCAGCAAAATATTACATTAATATTCATTATGCTCCTCTCCCAGCTCTACCATGTGTCCTTTTTTGATAAAGCTACCTTTGACTCTCAATGAGCATTACCCTGTTGATGTTGAAGCTGATGACCAGATGGCATTGTCAAATAGGATCCCATTGTCCTCCTTGTAAACCTAGGCATCCAACGTGATGATGGTGGACCCATAGTGACAAACATGTACTCTAGTGGAAGTCAAGCCTTGGGTGCGGGAATCTCATCATCCCTGAAGTAGCCAGCAGCCCAGCCCCCATGGACAACATGGGTCCCCCCGATCATACACATTCTCTCTCTTTGTCTCTCTTTCTCTTTTTATGGGTTTCTCGTTTTATATCACTATGTATGGTTCCTCTGCCTATTTTGGCCATGCTTCCTTTTTGGGCATTCCCCCTATCATATGCAGTTTCTCTCTCTCTCTTAGATCTTTTAGCAACAATCTTCTTTCTGTGTGATTACACAAAATTTCATGCCTGGCTAATAATGGAATGGCGATTTCCAGATAAAACAACTATTACCATTTAGTCGATGTCAAGCCTAAAATCTCAACTACCAACATGAAAAGTCACAGCACCTCCAATATTTCCTCTGACTAAAAACTCACTTATTGTTCTTTAATTTAAACTGCAACATTTTGTTTTGGAAAGGCTTATGTGCACCTTGGACAGTTCTACTTACAATACTAGAATTTTTAAAGCATAAAACTTCATTTCCAACATTAAATAGCAACATCTTTGCATTCATGATCAGATAGGGCCCTCACCTTTTCTGGGCAAATTTCTGTTTGCTTTTGCAGGTTCTGGTCCTTTAGGCCAGAACATATTTTGAGCTGGTGTTCCCTCCATGTCTGCCACAACTGCCCCAGTCTAGGGAATCTTAGCGTCTTGTGTCTCCTGAGCGTTTCTTCCTGATTTCTCCTCAAACGGATTAGGCATGTTGGTTTTGTCTGCAAACTGTCAGTCTGCTTCTAAGAAAATATCTAACTACTTGTTGGACATGTTTTTTATTGCTTGAAAACATTATTTTCATCTGACTGCAAAACAAAGCTTCTTTTAATTTTTGTTTTTGCCTCTGCAGATTCATTTATGCTCTTGCAAGTGCAGGTTATTCTTGTTAGTTTTTGTACCTAGGCAGATGTTCCCTAGGTGACTTTAATTTTTGCCTAAAGTCACTTTAAGAGGGAAAAATGTGACCCTCACATTAAAAGTCACTTAATGAGACTTTATAACAATAAAGTCACTTTTTGATAAATTTAAGTGGGTGAGTGATTTTATTTATGAGAAATAAATAAAAGGGATTTTCACTCTCAATCAATCTCATCCATTGGATTGATTCTTTCTCCACCATTGGATTAAAAAACTCACTTAGGGTAAACAAAAAGGCTGAGGGAGGCAAATGGACACTTTACTTTTCATTTTTGAAGAGAGAAGAAGAGCGCTGGAGAGAAAGAGAAAGAGCTGAGCAGGGGCACGATTTTTCCAGGAAGAGAGACCATTTTAATGCACAGAAATCGAGGAGCTTCTACCTTCATTTATTGCTGGTACTATTGCACAGGAATCGAGGAAGAGTACGGTCTGCATTTAATGCACCGTACAGTCTGCATTTAATGATCAGGAAATCGTGGTACGGCCTGTAGAGTACGGCCTTCATAAATGCTGCACAAAAATCGAGGTACGGTCAGTCTTTAACTGCTGCACAGAAATCGAGGTACGGCTGCATTTATTCTGCACTGTTTTCGAGGAGGTACGGCTGGGTTTTAATGCTGTACGGTCTGCAAATTTTAATGCACAGAAATTTAAGTGTATGGCTGGTGTTTTGCTGTGCACAGTGATCAGATTTTTGAGATAAAAATCTGTTGGGGAGATAAGTAATATTCCCACTGTATTTTCTGTCATATATTTTGCTGAAGAAATAAATCTCTCTCTCTCTCTCTGACTGGTTTTCCCCGTGGGGGTTTTTCCAGGGCTGATTAGCCAAAAATCTCTGAGTTAAATTTATGGTGTGCATGCATTTGTTTTCAGCCTGTTAGTAATTTTTACTGTGTGTTTAAAATTGTTCGGCAAAATTTTAAGTAGCTTCAAGCCTATGCAAAACCGGCTGAAGTGAAAAATACAAATTGTTCATTTAAACCAGCAAGCAGTAAATCTCAGTTTTTCAACAATTCTCCCTCTAAATTTCATGCACAAAATCAGATTCAGAGTCTCTTATTTTCTTCTGCTCCAGATCTGCTCATTTCTGTTCAGAATTCTGGACTGCTTCTCTACATAATTATTTTTGAACATTTCTGTGAGAGTTGGGACTACTTCTCTTTTTTCAGGGTGTCTGCTACTGGATTGCGGGTCTGCTAAAGATGGGTTTCTCTTTCTCCACTTTTTCCAGCTTCTCATGTGTTTACCAATTAGAGGGTGCTGGAGCTACTCTATTGGTTTCTGTCTTGTTTTTTTCTGGAGGTGCCTCACCTGCAAATTTTGGGTGTGCTATTTCTGTATCTCAGAAAATTTCCTTCTTCTTTTTGTGTCCATTCTGCTGCTCACAGTTGCGTCTCTATTTCGGGTCACGCTGGTCTCAGGGTTTTCTCTGAAACATCGACAATCTTTTGTCTAATGTATTCTTTCAATTGGTTCTCCCTCAACGACCTCTAACTTCCATGGCTGTGGTCTCCTCTTCCTTAATTGTTCACGTCTGTTCATCTAAACTTTTAAAATATTTACTTTCAATGTTTTCCTTTAATGAAATTCAGGAAAAGCATAAAAAATTAGAAATCCTTTTGTCTCGTTTCAAATGAGAAAATGCAACTAGTGTGCTGCCACATTAATTCAGTTGTCTTGCCTTGCTTTCGTTTTAAATTGGCTCAGCACATTTTTGCTTTTGTCTAAGGTTCCATGGTTCCCAATGGGCATCATATCTTCCTTGATCTCCTTTTAAATGTGATTTGTGTGGATTTGGACCTCTTTGACCTTCACAGGTTCCAAGATAGGGATCTGCTTGGATACTGTGTAGTAAATTTATATTGTGCTTACATAATGCACAAGAATATATTTGGAGAGGATAATAAATGTCTCATATGTTGTTGTTGCTACGACAACGACATATACAGGGTCCTAAGGTTGGCTATCCACAGTACATATACCACCCTCAGAAGTCACTCATTCCTGGACACATTGTTATATAATATATAGCAACCTAAGTTGGTTTTGTAAGGGTGCAACTGCATAAATAACACAATTACGCAAACATGCTGCAGCAAATATATCGTTCTCTGAAGCCACTTATTCCTCAGGACATTGTTTTATCATACCCTTATTTGGTTAAGCTGGTCTAACCACTGAACCCTCTAACCTTAACATTATTATTATTATTATTTTATTTTTCCTTGAAATACAATTCCCAGGAAAAGCTGTTGGGCATTTCCGCTTATTCCAAGGATGCTACCCATGGTAAACTGGATTCCCCTGAAGCTCGAGGCTTGGCCAACACAGTGCTGAAGGCCATTATGACAAAGATACTCATTAAGAGCTCAAAGATGTCACTCATGGGGGAACTTGGGTGGGGAGGTAACACTCCTTTCATCTGTCTGGGATAGACCAAATTTACAAAATTCAACTTTATAATATTAATATGGCACATATTTGGAATATGTTGACTCACATATATTTTCGTGTTATATTCTAAAGAGGTTTTGTCTGTGTGCGTAATCGTACAATTACGTGTTTAAGAAAATACATGTCATGATGTATTACAAAGTCATGGGATAACGTTGGGGTAGTTCTTGTCTTATGTAAATATCTTGGTGTATTACGCAGGTTGCAGAAGAGGAAGAAGCCTGACATGTCATAACTATCTAATAAAATATCTAATAAACTGTCATAAGGTTGTTAGGAAGTATTAAGGGCTCTCTTAAATATGATAAGTTGGTAAAAGTATCAGAGCAAGTTACGAAAGTCATAGGGAGTATTTGTGAGCATTGTTATAAGTGTTACTGAGAGTCTCTTTCAATCTATTCTTAGGAAACTGTTCGAGGATTCGTCAAACAGTTTTGCCAGAAATAGCTTCCAGCGTCTTCAATGGCTTCAGTGATTCTGATATAGAAATTTTATTTTTGGTTTGATTCTATTCATTTGTTTTGTTTAAATATGTCTCTATGCTTTTGAGTTATTGTGTGGATTGGAAGTTGTATAGTCGTGTTATCCAATTTCCATGCGTTCTACTTATTTTGATTGTAGGTTAAGTCATAGGGTTGGGCAAATTTTTTCTTGGAGTTTGAAATTCGTTGAACTTGAAAAAATAATCGAGCTTGTTTCAGTTCGACGAATCTCAATGCCAAACCTCAAACTGAATCGAATCGAATAGAATGCCAAGAAGAATTTCAAGCCGAATCGAACTTGAAGGGGAACACAAACACGAATTTGAAGGCAATTTTCTAATGAATTTTTAGGGCTTTGAGCCTGTTTCCACCTTTCACACAACTGGGGGGGAACATGGCAGAAATCTTCAAGCCACTCGGTGTGTCCTTGGGGGCAAGTCTCGAGTCAAGGCTGTCACCTTGTTCTTGACTCCTCCGTTTAGGCAAACTCCTAACGAAGCCAAGGGGGGTAGACCCTACGAGTTACTAAGGCTGGTTACTTAGATGACGATGGTATTAAATGAGTAACTTTTTTAGGAGTTTTGACAAATGAATTCGACACAAGATATTTGCAAGATTTGTTATACCACAACAACATAGAAATCAAAACTTGATAAGCAGTAATGCGGAAACATATGATAACATCAAATAGATCAGTGCTAATAATGGAGTCCACAAATGAGATTGCTGTTGAAATACAAATGGGTGTTGCAAGTGCTCTTGGTCAAATTTTAAGTTAATGTATGATGAGTTAATTAAATTAGGCGGGGGGACTCCTGATATACCCAGGGGGTACTTGGAGTATGTCCAAAAGTGACAACCGCTACGGCTACCCGCAAGGAATGTGTGGGCTGAATGGAGTCTCTGAGACTGTGTTCATAATGCACCCGCTAGGATGTAACCGAGATCGACGCCTCGAGGTCACTGCCCAGTAGTTCCCACTTCCTTTGGGTATTTTGCCATCGTTTACGGTTCAATCGAGGCGTTGGATTTTCTCCTGAGGTGGTTAATTGGGAAAGTGAATCCTAATTATTCTTGTCACTCGCATTGCTTTTGATCCAGCTTGACTGATCGGACGAACCACAGCCAGTGCAGAGCATACACAAGGGAGCCTTGATAAGTTTTTTAAGGATTTTAAGCTGTGTTCTTTGTGAAAAAAGGAGAACCTCCAGGAGTCTCTTTCGGTCCAAGTGGACCTTAATTGGGAAAGCGAGGAGGGGTTAATTTTAGATGATAAAAAATAAAAAAATAAAACAAACATCAAAACACAACTTACATGTTATCTAATTAGTCCTACCACACATCTCTTTCCCCTTTTGGGTAAATCGGGAAGTCATGGGGTAAGTAGTATGATTACTTTGAATTTGTAAAATATATTGAAATGCTTATGAATCAAAGTATACAATGCTACTAAAAACAACTAAACTAAAAAAAAAAACTGAAAAAATCACAAAATCACAAAAAACGCAGAATCCTTGTTGGGGGGATGGGGAGTTGGCTCGAAAGAGCCTACTCAAACTTGTTTTCTTTATTACTCGGTTACAAAACTTAATTGAAAAATGTCGCTTGGTTCTTATACCGAACGAACCCAAGGGCTTACAAAGTACAATGATAATGACTACGAAAGATGGGGAGATCCCTGGGGGGTTTCAAATGGCCCAAAAATCGCTTTTCGGACAACACCTCCTCTTTTCGGACGAACCTGCTAAAAACCAGCAAGCTTTAATTAGTGTAAAGTGCCCAAAAACACTTTAAAAGTGTCTTTGGACAACCCCCAAAAAATTACCGAAAAATACTAAGTTAAATTACTTTTAAGAAAAGACAAAAATAACTCAAGAGGACAAGTCCTCTTGAGGATCTTGGCTAGCTTTGGGGCAGCCAATGCAATGTGCACTTTAGATGCTAGATTTAACTTTTAATAAAGAAAGACTATTCACTTTAAACAAGCTTTTGATTTGGCTTAAAACTGCTTATAAAAATGAAGACTTTTACTGCTAGATCTAGTTTTTAAAGAGAAAGGACTTGAATCTTTTTCTTAAATGAAACTAAATCTATGCATGCGACTCCTATATGTTCGGATCTAGAAAGATATTAGCTTTGAAACAGTAGATCTAAAATATAAAAGCCAAGTAACCAAGAAGATTTAATTTTTTAAAAGGAGAGTAAGAGGAGAGAAGGTTGGTTCGTTGCTTGAATGAAACAAGCTGAAAGGAGGCCCTTTTGTGGAGCGCCGAGGGACAGAGTCTTGAGTTTATTGGATAAGGAATGGCATCAATCTTGATCCACACCTCATCCGATCGAGAACCTGCAACTAGATCACACAAGCCTACACAACACCTCGTGAGATCTGGATATATATGTATGAAACATAAAAATGAAAGATCATGCAAAAATAATCTTATTTAAGCATATAACTTAGATTCTTGAGCATACATAATATGAATAAACAAGAGCAAGTAATCTTACTTGCCTAGTTTACACCCTTACATGATTCAATCGAATCCTTGAAGCTAGAATACAAAGCAGCACAAAAAGTTGGAAAAAATTTGCAGTTACCACATTAGCAGCATGACGCCGACAATCCACACAAACACATGCACTACACGGTATAGCCTCCAAAGCTTCTTTATTCACAATGAAAATATAGCAGCATTACAATGGCAATAGCTCTTTACCCAACTCTAACTAGTTTGGAAGAGGAAAAAGTTGCTTTATTTATAGCTAGACTGGCCAAGAGGGGCGCATGCCTGACTGAAAGAGAGACTGAAGCTGACAGAGAGTTAAGCCGAGCCTGATTTGATGATGAACTGAGTCTAACTGGATTGGAATTGCAAATCGGAGTGACACCTCACTCAGTGAATTGAACTAGCCATCAAACAACTCCCAGATTTATCCACACGTGTGGAAGAGAGAGAAAGGAGGGCGCAACCCCTATATCTGCATGAGCCTATTAAGCTCCTCTTCAGCCCTGATCCATGCCTTCAGTCAAGGAATGGGAACTCCTGGTCAATCTGAAGTCGATGAGACTGATTTCAGTCAAATCGGAGCAAAATCCACTGATTTAGGAATTTGGATTTGTTCCATTATTTAATTATTTTTTAATTAAATTAATTAATATTTGATTTTTTTGGATTTTTTCACCTGAGTGATGGAAAAATCACTCAAAACTTAGGAAAAGTGGGTTTATGGGTTTACCGGGTGCTTTGAGTTAGAAAATGAGCACCCCCATGATTGAAACTCACTTTTAACCCCACTTTTATTACAAGACCAATTTTTCCATTTAGACTTTTAAAATATAGCCTAAGTTTTGTGGAAAAATTGAAAAAAAAAATAAAACCTAGGGGGTTTTAGCACATGTTCATATCACTCAACCATAATGCCTAGCATGTTTATACATTGACACATAGACTCTAATAACCTCAATAGGCGTAAATGCCAAGTCGACCACCCCAACTTTGGAGGTAGTGAGTGAAAAACTCAGAAATTATCAGTTGTTATTCAACAACCAATAATAACCAAGGGAAAAAAACTTTGGGCTGATTGGATTGATAAATAAAGTCCAAGAGACCGAGTCTTTTACAGACACTACCATGCTAAAACATTTTATTACAACTCCCCCAAGGGGGTATGAACATGTGGTAGATAAAAAAACACTTCCTAGAAGCAAGTTTGAAGGTCTTCTGGAGTCCGAACAAATCATCTTTGTCTGGTTCACCAGGCTCACTTGATAACACCGACTAAGTATGACTTAGTAGGTAACAGAGCCTTGAGGTCCGGGTAACTCTAATGCTTAGTTACTTTTCTAAAATTGTCTAACTAGGTGCCAAATTCCTGCATTACTCCATGCGTAGCCGTCATCGTTAACCATTTGTCACTCTGTTCTACGACCTCGACTCCTTGTCGCTCAAAGTTTCACTTTCGAACGAATGCTACCTTCGCAGTGTCTCGACCCCCTATCTCTCAGTTTCAGGCTATGGTCTACCCTCGAGCTCTGCATGTCTCGACCCTTGGTCAGGTTGTCTCTCAGCCTTTGGAAATTGGCTTTCACTGGATTCGACTCATTCGAGTATTCTTATGAGAAACCAAGGAAATAATACTTTGGTCGGTATTCCTTCTTTGTGAATTCCATTTTAACGACGACATTCCATATATATAGATTCAATAGAAGTAAATTTTATTTAATCGTCGGTATTCTTCATTTGTGTATTTTCCAAGTTTTATATAATATAACTATGAACTTATTGTACATTGTAAATATAATTCATAAATTTTATTATTATTTTAAATTTATTTTCTTTGGTATTATAATTATTGTAATATATATTATTATGTTATAAAATATTTATATTGGGAAAAAATATATTGATAAAATATTTTTATTTGGAATAAATGTATATTAGCGAATCTAATGGCAAACCTCATTTTGAACTTCATTCGAAAAGCCGAATTCGAACCCAAATTTCATGGTTATTGAACTCGAATTCGAACCCGAACCATGTGACATAGGTTGTAGGAATTGTTATTGACAAAACAAGATTCTATAATATCGCAGTAGATGCGAGAAGTGAACTTGATGATTCTTATGTTTCAGAGAATGCTACTTTGAGTCCAGATATTTTATTTGGAATAACAAAGGATAATTTTCCAGTGTAAAGTGTTTTCTCAGCCACTAAATATAGAGTTGTTGATTATATCGGGTAAATCTCCATCAGGTGTGTTATTCACATGAATGTCCTTGTTCTTTATATTGGGTTTTGTTTCTCATGGCAATGTTGTTAACCTGTGATACCAGACACTTCCAAAAGGGCCAGCGTGTCCCATGTTCGACATGGAAGCGTTGACAATGCGTGTTGGACACGTCTTTTCGGTGTGTCTCGATTTTGGACGCGTGTCCCGCGCTGTCACTAACGTGTCCTAAATCCAAGACACGTTTTCCTCGGAAGGGATGCTCGAAAATGCTTTAAAACAAAATTTTCACTTTTTTTTCATTTGTAAGTGTGGAAAAGGCTCTTAATGGTGTTAGTTGTGTAGGTGAAGAAGATTTGAAGGATTTGGAAGGGTTTCCAAGTGCATTGAGGGTGGATTGCAAGGTCAACCATCAAACAAGAAGAACAATGTCTCAATCAAGCTAGGGAAGAAGCTAAAGGGAAAAGGAAAGGGAGAAAGGCTCCATGCAATGTCTCCCCTCCTATTCCTCGAAGCATAAGCTCTTTTACTCCTCTTGCTAGTGCTCCATCTGTTGCTAGTGGAGGTCATGCGCCATTGAACCTTGTTTTAGCAAGACAACACACCCAAGAGAAAAAATACCCTTTGTGGAGGTATGTGACTAGGAGGTGTGGGGAAAAGCTGGGTGGGGGAGCAATGTGTGTTGGACTTGCAATTTTTGCAAGAATGAGTTTAGGAGCACATACTGTTGAGTTAAGGGCCATTTGTTGTCACTTCCTTATGGGATTTCTTCATGTAAAGCAGTGAGTGTTACCCGAAGGAGGGATATGGGAAAAGAGGATCAAGAAGGCTTAGGCAATGTAGTAGCAACAAGCAAGAAAAAGAATGAGGGTCCTCTTTCATTCTTAAGGAAACCTCTAGCATTCAACCTCCATTTCCACCTAGCAGAGGTGATACATATCCAGCAAGAAAGAGGCCATCTTCAAGTGGTCCAATGGACAAGAGTTTTCAGCAAGAGGCACGATCAAAGGTGGACCTCACCATTGCATTCTTTTTCTACCTCAACTTCATCTCATTTAATGTTGCACGGTCACCATTGTTTATTGAGATGTGTCAAAGTCTCATTGAACATGCTCCAATTGGTTATGTGCCTCCTGGTTCAGAGAAGCTTAGAACCACATTGTTGGTTAAGGGAAAGAAGGAGGTGGATAAAATTCTTGAGCCAATTAGATCAACATTGCCCTCATCTGGAGTGAGTATTGTTTTCGATGGATGGACAGATCCAACATGCCATCCACTCATCAATTTCATGTTATCTTCCTGAAATTGACCGGTGTTCTTGAAAGCGGCGGATGCTCTTGGGAAATACAAGGATGCACATTCTATGGGTGAGTTATTCATCAAAATCATTGAAGAAGTAGGTGTTGATTCTCGTGTACAAATCATCACGTACAATGCATTTGTTTGCAAGGCCGTTGGCATGATTGTGGAAACTAAATATCCACAGGTATTTTCATTTTGGACACCTTTCATTGCTAAGCTGCTCATTGTTTGAATATATCACAAGATTCATATAGGGGAAAGGTCATTTTAATGATTTGAGTTGTTAATGTTGTAGAGGCATTTATACTTGCTTTTATTGCTCTTACAGATTTTTTGGACACCATGCATTGTCCATTCCTTGAATTTAGTACTCAAATCCATTGCTTTAGATGTGACATGGATTGGCAACATTATTGAGGATGCAAGCCATTTCTGTAACTTTGTACAAAACCACACAAATGCCCTCAGCATCTACAAAGAGTACACACGTCTTTCATTGCTGAAGATTTTAGATACGTGGTTTGCTTCCTCATTCATCATGCTCAAGAGGTTGAGGGAGGTCAAAAGCGCTCTTGGGTCCATGGTAATTTCAGAGTATTGGTCTTTCTGGAGAACGGCGGATGAAAGTGCTTCAAAAAAGGTGAAGGACACGGTAATAGATGATGTTTGGAGGGAGAGGGTGGATCTTACCAATAAGATCATGGAGCCACTTATTTCTTTGTTGCAGTTTGCAGACACAGACCAACCCATCCTAGCAGATGTTTATGAGGGGCGGTATTCCATGATTGAGTCCATGAGGACCACTGTTATGGAGAATGAGTGTCGTGAGTATGAGACATTGGTAAAGAACTTATGGTCCACCATTCAGGATATTCTTATCTCCAAGTGGGATAAGAATTGCACACCTTTGCATTGCTTGGCCCACTCCTTCAACCCCAAGTTCTGCAGTCAGGAACGACTCAATGGTGGGCCCTCACATAGAGTCCCTCTTCACATGGATAGAGAGATTTCACATTGGGAGGAAGATAACATTTAAGCGGTTATTTCAGGATAGAGACTTACTTGATGAGGTGGACGAGGGCTTTGTAGAGTTTTCCACTGGTACTAGGAGATTTGGAGGCTATGATGTGGTAGGAGACAGGGGAGTTAAGAAGCCCTGTAATTGTTGGGCAAGTCATGGGGCAACATGCCCTCTTCTACAGAAGCTAGCCTTGAGGATCATCTCTCAAGTTACATCATCCTCTAGTTGTGAGAGGAATTGGAATACATATGGCAACTTGTACAGTTTGAAGAAGAGTAGGCTTGAGCAGTCCACAACAGAGACGATGGTGTATGTGCACACCAACCTTTGTTTGATTTACCGGAAGAGGGAGAGTGGGTGAAGGGAAAGAGAAAGATGTGGGATGTCTTTCTTGATGATATGGGTTTGGACAACAGTATTGAGTTGGCATTAGCCAACCTGGATCTTAATGATCCAGTGCTAGAGTCGGTGACGTTTGATGATAGCGATCCTTTGGAAGGGTCATCCTCCACACCAGTAGATCTTGATCCTCAGATGGGCGGAGTGGAGGAGGAGGAGGAAGAAGAGAACGGTGATGAGTTTGTTGATTCAAGCATGGAGGAGGACGATTGATAGATGAGATTCTTCATTCTTCCATCTTGATATACACCTTTTTGTATTTACTATTACTATTAGACTATTTGGCATTTACCAGTGGCATTCCGACATCTATGTAATACATTTTGATTTTGAGTTTTAATGAGAAATATGGTTCTGACTCTTGAGTATTGACATCTTGATCTATGACTATCATGAGTATCGTGAATTATCTGTGTCTCATAATCTCATTGTGATTATTGATTTGATTTGTAAATGTGTAATTAATAATGTTAGATGTGCATTGATTTTGATATCTATTGAATATTTGTAAAAATTTGGAACTATATGTCTATATTTTATATATATATAATTTTTAATATATATATATATCGTGTCTTGATTCCGGGGGTCACCGTGTTCGTGTTAGACACTCGAATCCCCGTGTCCTTGTGTTAGGTGATTTGGCTGTTAAATATGTATGTCTTTTTCAAATGCATTAGGATTTGATTGCTCTATGGCCCTATTTTGTCTATTTCGGTACATTTTGCCCCGTTTCTTTTTTGTCTGAATCTTTTGTTAATGACACGTAATTTCTTAAAATGCTCTTTACATTTTCTTTATTTTTAGTACATTCATCTCTGTACTTTGGCCGTGTATTTCACATAGATATAGGGATTTAATAACTTTCAAGCTACTATAGCTTAGTACATACTGATCTGGAATGTTGCAATCTACAGCGTCCATGCTAGCGTGGTTTCTAGTTTCTTTCATTAGCACATTGAAATGAGATTTTTGAGTTTTGTTTCCTTATTACATAATATCCTTGGAAAACATTATCTTCTTGTAACATTAGCACCTGTTCTATAGTAGGTTTGTTTGTATTGTCTGTAAATAATATATTGTATATATAGTTTGCATTTGCAGACACATGCACCCAGGTTTTCTTTTATAACTAGCAATATCGATATGAGTGCCCTGTTTATGCAATTAAATAAAATTTCATACGTGGAGTTTTCTATTTTGCAGATACTCTTGTGTGGAAAGAGCTCAACACAACTGGCCAGATACTAGCACCTCGAGCAGGCCATGCAACAGTATCTCTTGGAAAGCATTTGTTTGTGTTTGGTGGATTTACTGATGATCGTAATTTATTTGATGATCTCCACATGCTAAACATAGGTACATTGCAAGAGAGTTCTTTGCTAAATTTTTTTTTTGCAGTTTTTGATTATGGTGGGTCAAATACTGTTATCATGTTTTAATATATCAGGTTTTACTAATTTCTAATAATGAATAAAACAAGCCATTTGGATTGCTTAGACTAAGTAGATGATTTTTGTCACATGAAAGTTAATATGGTTCTTTAGTCTCTTGCCTGAATTGAATTTTACTAAATTGATACTCTCTGTTTGTCTAACTGCTCCTTAGTGTATTCAAACATTGGTTTTGTAGTTCTTTTCTCAATTTTTGTCTTCCAGTAAAAATTGAGTTTGACACTTAATCCTTTCAAATATGTTTTTGATTAGCAATGTGGATTTTCTGAATTGGTGTATGCCAGTAATCTCTTCAACAAACCCTAAGCCAATCATCAAACCAGCAGGTTTATTACAGCCCCTGGTATAGATCACAAATAGAGCAAAATACCACATGTAGAGGGAATTGTTTAGAGGTCCCCTTTGGCAAAGAATGAATGAATTCACATGAATGAGTTGATACAAATGAGGAGTATATCTTTGTATTTGGTGAAGATATCAACAAGCTGGTATGTGGATGTAACAATGACTGGCAGAAGTTGTCCCTAAGCATGGATATGCTAAATGTAGTGCATCGAAGTCTCAATGTGTTTGGAGTCTGAACTTCTAATGATTCACTGATTTGTGAATAAGCTGAATGGTATTCTAATTTCTGATTGTCACAAAATAAGGGTCAAGGAGGTCATTGAGCAACACCTAGTTGATCAAGTATGATTCCTATCCTGGGAAGATGTCTCGTGGTAGGAAATGCACTAGCCCTGATTTCAAGTATGATTTCCATCGCCCTGTAATCTGTAGTATATTTTCCTATCGAGTAAAACCATTGGACACCTAATACTACATTCATATAAGCCACATTCATTACATAAAATGAATCTGTCATATGGTAGTTGCCTAATGTGGCCTTCAGTTTAGGAATCCAATAGTTGCACTCCATGCTGGTGTTTCTTGCTACTGCTATAGTAAATCCCTCAAACTTCTCTGTTGGAATGCCCCTCTTAGCCACCCATGCTGCATCAATAAAATTGTGGGTTGCTCTCCCATCAATCTATGCTCCTACTCTGTGACCCTCTACTACTCCTCTGACCCTGAGAGTATGAAACCTAGGTACTCCGGATAATGTAGCATTAACTCCCTCAGGTGTATCCCCTTGGAGTGACTCCTCCTCTGTTGCCCACAATTCTTTTGTTGTTTCCTGCTCGTAGTCCTCCCCTTCACTATCTGAATATACCTCTATATAGTGGGGTTTGGCCTTTCTTGAGCACCTGTTTCCTGGAACCCACGGTTCTTCACAAGTAAAACACAATTTCTTTCGTCTCAAGTATTTCCTTGTGTCGTCGTCTAACAAGTTTTCTTCGGTATTTCCTACTGGAAAGGTTTCCTATCTTTGTCTCTAACTAGAAAGTTGGTCTTGAGTGGAGACCTATTCTTCGAGACTAAGTCCTGGAGATCTTTGGCTTTGCTGATCGCATCCTGTAAAGTGGGGGGCTTGTAGGCTTTCATCCATCCTCGTAGTGGTTTTGTCAAGGCCTCTGTGAACAATATAATCAACCTGTTCTCCGACACATCGGTCACCATAACAGAGACCCTCTGAAACTCTGAGATGAAGGCCTCGACACTACCTGATTGCTTGAGTTGAGCCAACTCTCTAAAGTGTATCTTTGGAACCTTCCTGTCAAACCGCTCCATGAACTTCTATGTGAACTCATTGTAGGAACTGATGGTGTTGTGACCCAATGTCACTAGTCCATGGTACCCCCACTCATGAGCCTCTTTGTCTAGGCGGAGTGTAGCCAATTTAATGGCATTTGTCTCTGTCATGGGGTTGAGTTGGAAATAAGTATCCAACTTCTGAACCCATATCCTCGTTGAACCTTTGTGAGCCCCATCAAAATTTGGGATGGTCAACCTACCCAAGGTTTTTTGCAACTTGTAATTATGATTAAACCCCCTGTCGAAATTCCTGGGTCCGTTCCTACTCTTCTTGTTGCAGAAATATGAAAAGGACATGGCTGCATGAAACTCATCCCCTAAGTCCCTGTATTCCTGTAAATAGGATCCAAATGGTTCACTAGGCTCTACTGGCATGACTGGTCCTGCTATTGCATCTGCCAGGATTTGAGGCATAGTCGGCCTGCTAAAAGGTTTGTTATACATGTGTGGCGTGTTTTGCATATTGGTGTATGCATGCTTCCCACTACTGCTTGTAGACCCTCTATCTACCGGTGAGAGAGGTATACTGCTATTACCTGGTTTTGGTTTCGCCAAGAATCTGTTTATTGCATGCAGTACGTCCTTTTTCCCTTTGGCTAGGTCCTGCAATGCACTTACTAAGCTGCAAAACTCTATCCTGTCCTCATCTTCTCCTGTTCCTTTTCCCCTATCAAAGTGTATACCTGTTGGGTCCATGTCTGAGTTGGTATCTTCTAGCTGGATATCCTCAAATTCTTCTTCCTTCCCCTATAGGTTACAAAAGTGTCTTCTTCTGTATTCATTTACTTCTCATGTTCAAGCCCACAACTGGCAAGGAACATGCTCTGATACCATTGTAATATCTCGAATACTGATATTCTACTGATATTGTGTATAATGCTAACTCATACACTCAAACTTGTGGAAATATACGGAATAACTGTGCATGTGAACTTGCCATTCAAAAATACCCTAAATACAACAGAGTTAGGGCTAGGGTTTGCAGAAAGGAATTTAACACTTACCACTGATAACTCGACTAATAATACTCTTGAGATAGGCTGCATGCATAAAGTGCCGAATAGGTGAAGTATTAGTGCTACCTTCTTGCTGTTGACGCCCAATTGCACATGTTTGCCTTTCCCAGACTGAAGGTGACTTTTTTGGAGGGGGAATGCTTAGATGCTACTGAAACTTTGTGGACTTGTCGGTCTTCTGCTGCCGAAGAGATGGACTGTCACATGCAGAGGTTTGGTTGCCTCTAAGTGCCCTAGCGAATTGGTTTGTTGTTCTGCTGCTCACGCCCCCCAACCTCTCTATTTTGCTGATAATTGCTCCAGGTGAGCAAACTGATGGCTGATAGTCAATCTATGCCGTAGGATAAGCTTGCCGAGAAAGAGGAAGCTGACATGCGGAGGAAAGACTGGGTTTTATGGTCCCAACGAATGCTTCTGAGGTTTCCCAGCGATTTCTAGCTGCAAAACATGGACCTACAAATAATCCTTTTGATTGTTTTGGATCCCTGGATATTGATGTATACGATGAATGCTGTGGATAAACCTGGGTGATCTATCCCAAAAAGAGACTAGGGCAGATATTTCTCTGTCGAATCCTCCTTAGCTGAAGACATCGTCTTCAACCCCAACTGCCACGGCTGCACGCTGTGCTACAACTCAAAAGCTCTAAATCAATCAACAATAATAATAGATACTCTCTTTAGTCCAGTAACCCTCTTAAATAGAGTCTCATGCGCTTTTAGGGTTTTTGCTTCACTTTTGCATGCATGCAATTCTAATTTGATGTTGACTTTTAAGCCTAAAGAAATAAGGCTTCTTTTATCCTACTGATGACTTTAACACTGAATGAATGTATCAAATGGCCTTAGTCAATTCCCTCTCATGCAGTACACGCTCGAACCTATGGGAATTAAGTAGGTTAGTGGGTGTTTTGAGTGCTTAATTAGAGGGGGACATTACAGACTCGGTCAATCCAATACCTAAAACAAGCTCATAGAAAACTTAAATGCTTCAATAAATAATTGAAGCAAGACTAATAATCAAAATGAAATAAGGAGGATACTAGTTAATCCCTATTACTTATTTACTTTAGCAAAACGAAATTGAAAGATATTACCTAAGCTTTGTTGAAAAAGAACATTATAAGTAGGGAAGGCAAACTTGGACATTTATTTACTATATTATCATTAAGCACAAAGGAACACTTAGCTTCTCACAGTAGGATCCCAAATCTTTTATTTTTCCATTGTTATGTCTCCAATCCAATGATTTACAATGAGTTCTACCTCCTCTTATAGCACAAGGAGGGAAAAATAGGTTTGGACCATGCCCACGAGTACGGTAATGAGTGATGATCTCAAGAGACAAGGTAGTTACAAATCAATGGCTAAGATCTTTGATGCATGTGCAAGATCAAACCATTTCAATATCGATCCTCTTATGATATCAAGAGATGAGCAAATCAACTAGACCATTTCAATACAATGATAAAATAATCTTAAATACCATTTGCCTCCTCAAAACCATGAGCAAAAACCATGTGTGTAGCAGAAAGCAGGTGCCAATTGTTAAAAATAGTGTAGTTGCGAGACCCATTCTCAGGGAGGATGGTACTCTAGTCAGTTAACTAGGGTCCCTGGTTAGTGAACTAGGCAAAGCAAGTTCCTAGAAGGTACGCTAAGGCCACTAGTATACAAAATTATATATCAACCATAATAATAATATTAAATATTAATGATAATTATTAATATTAATGTAAATTAATATTAATAATTAATAATTATGAATATTAATATAAATTAATATTAATAATTAATAATTAATATTAATATAAATTAATATTAATAATTATTAAATAAGAAATAATTAATTAACTATTTATGAAAAGCCAAAAGACATGACTTATATTCTAAAGAGCGCCAAATGGCCTATAAAGCCCAAGGCAATCTAAATGTAAATCATCACTTATCTATTATTCAATTTTTATATATTTATCCATTTATGGAGTTTCTATCCTATTTACGTTGGATTTTTCGATAGAAACATATTTTTTCTGTTTCATTGGTATCCGATCCCCTTCCTTGGGCTGCCCCTAATTCTAGCTTTTAATCAATAATTCTAGGAGATTCTCCGAACTAGGCTGTTGGCCATTGAAATCAAAATTTCTAAAGATTTTCTGCAAAAAATTATCCTTCTCTGTTTCAGCTGTCGTCTCTTCTCGTCAAACTTCCGTACAAATCAATAATTCTAGGAGATTCTCCGAACTAGGCTGTTGGCCATTGAAATCAAAATTTCTAAAGATTTTCTGCAAAAAATTATCCTTCTCTGTTTCAGCTGTCGTCTCTTCTCGTCAAACTTCCGTACCTATCGTTTCTTCTCCTCGACCTTCGCCACCTCCTTCTCTTCCTGCGGGGCTCTCGCCCTGCATGTCCCTTCCCTCTAACCGCGATCTCCAACTCACGTGCACTCCTCCGCTACCCATTTCTGCAACGCCTAACACTCCCACACGCCTGCTCATTCCATCACCCTCCCTCCGCAACCATCATTCGCGCCCCAATACACCTGTGCATCCTCGTTCTCTCTTCCTGCGACGTCTCTCCTCACCTCCCCCTGCTCTGCTTCATCCCGTATCTGCTGCATACCTCCTTGCACACGCCTATACGACCCTCCCTCCTCTTTTTCATGGGGCCCTCCTTGCTTGACTCCATCATGACCCTGCGCTCCTCTTTAGCACCCTCTACGACTCCTCTCCTCTTCCACGACACTCCAACCCCTCCCTCACACGCTACACTCTTCTTCCCCATCGCGGTCATTGCCATCTACTCCTACCCTCTTCATTGCTCCCACGTGCCCCATCCTCCACGGTGCCAACCATCCACCTTCCATCCTCTCCCTTCTACCCATGCCAACCCTCCCCATCGTGGCTCGGGCCTCCCTTCCTCGGCATCTGTTTTTCCCGTGTGAACTTTTGTCGCACTCCCTGCTACGCCAGCTCGAAGCTCTGCTCGACTCCACCCACTACCTGCTGTCGTTACCTGCACCAAAGTCCTTTGCCATCTTCCCCATTAGCTCCATTGTCGCCCCCGACCCGCTTCCAACATCCCATTTGCTACAGCCTCCACGTAAAAAAAATATTATTAAAATAAAAAATAATAATATTATTAAAATACTAATTATTATTTAAAAGCCTAAAATCTTATTATTATTACAAATAATAGTAATAATCATAGTGGAAAAAATCACCGAAAAATTGACGATGTCACGGAAAATCGTCGATGTCTCGAAAAATCGCAATTTTTTTTGTCTGCCGATTTTTCGGCCCGAAAATATCAATATTTTTCAAAAAATCGGACATCAGAAAAAATTGGCAAATATCGAGGAAAAATCGACGAAAATTGGAAAAAAATTGGGAAATATCGAAAAAAATCGAAAAAAATTGGAAAAAATCGGCAAATAGGGGGAATTTTGCATTTTTAATGCTTGTCGTGGTTTGCCGATTTTTTTGCAAATGTTGCCGAGAAGATGTTTTCTGGATCCTCGCCGATTATTTGCTGATGCCGATGTTTTCCACTATTGTAATAATAATTATATTATATTTAATAATTGTTTTACAATTATTAATTTAAAAAAATTATTTTTATATTTAATAATTAATAATAATTATTTTTAATAAATAATAATTAATTATTATTTGAGGATTATATATATATATAATTAAGAAAAAGGGATAAAAAATATTTAGTAAAAAAGAAAATCAAGTCGTGGAAGATATTGAAGCATTGTATATATATTGAAGAAAATATGGATTCCCTATATAAATCTAAATTTTGGACTAAGTGTCCTTATTGCGAAATGGAATTCCAATATCCCCCATTTTTTAAGAATGGTAATCGCTTCTGTCCAATATGTGGTAAATATTTCATTATGAAAGACTAGCAATGTAACTCATAGTCGCAATCATAGAAACGTGAAAGTGAATTAGGATACTACAAGGAAAACAATAAAAAATTACAATTTGAAAATGACAAGGAGAAGTATTTTAACGATTTAATAAATACCAAATTGAAAGATTGTATTTGGGAGTCCACCAAACAAACTAAAAAATTTGAAATTGCAAGAAATAAATTTGACAAGTGTTGATGAAATTGTCATTGATGCCAACATGGACTTGCAGTGGCCCCAGAGGATGTCATTGATGCCACCAAGTCCCACCTGTAGTGCCTTGACCCCTTACAGAGTGGGTTTGCACCTTGCATTTCCTTGGATCCTTTACAGAGTGGGTTTGTGTCTTGAAGCACCTTCTACCCAGTTGGCAAGGTCCCTGTACCCACAAGCTTGGATCTTGAAGCCACCACCTTGCTGAAGACATTGAAGACTCTAGAGATGGTCCTGAAGCCTTAGTAGACAATGGAGAAGCCCTAAATGGCTTGGAGAAGCATTAATGAACCATTCTGTGGTCATTTATGCTCTGATGGTGTCATGGTACCCCAGAAGAAGGTCCATCTACACCACAGTTTATATCTTAACCCCTGGAGGTCTCCTGAGGTGGTTAAAGAAGACCAAGAAGCCTTGAAGAAGTCCTTGGACCCACGCTTAGTGGTTTGATGACCTTACAACCGTTGTTGGGGTCATGGAGCTTTTATATGATGTTGGCGACCTTGTATGGTCCTTGACAGGTTATGGAACCCGTGAACATGTCCTTGGCCTGATGAAGAAGCCCTTGGACACACAATTAATGGCTTAGATTTCCTTGATGACTTGATGAAGACTTGGAAATCTTGATGAAGACCCTGATGCCCTTGCAAAGGTCATGGAGTCCACTACTTGTATTTGACGCGCTTAGATAGCATGATGAAGGTACCCACACACATATAGGGTAACATGAAAGCACTTGAAACCCTTGCACATGGTATATGGGGTAACCTTGTTGGAGTATGACCCTAAGAATGAGGTCATAAGAGGTCTTGGGTTAAATTACAATTAACCCTAAGACATGTTGATCATTAAAGATTAGTGCAACAACAGACAACCTTTTTTTTGTGGTGACCTAAGTGGATTGTGTGACATTTAAAATACAAAATAAAACAATGAAAATATTTACTTTGGTCACCCTACAAGTTGACTCCAAATTATATGAAAAAACCACTATAAATACCCTATCAAACCTCATTTTGAAAATATAATTTCGAATGAGCTCTGAGGCCTTTTTGTGGACTGAGGCAAACAGACTGAGGTAAATTCGGAACAGCAGCAACTGCAATTTTTGCAGACACGAAATTACAGAGAAGGTAAACTTTTTGCAGCAGCAGACAAATTTACAGAGACATTTTTTTTTGGGAGCAGCCAACCACAGATCCGAGTTTACAGAACTGAGGTTCCTTGTTGCTGGGTTATGGATTAAGGAATTTTTGAGGGTACAAAACAACAGCAAATTTATGGGATCAACAGCAGCAGCAGTCATGTCCACAGAGATGAAAGTTTGACTGAGTTTTTTTAAGGTATTGCAGACCCGAATTTTACAGACATTGTTTTGGTCTTTGTATTGACTGCTGGTTGAAGTGAACAGTTTGTAGGAGCGGAGGAGAAAACTCGTGGAGCAAAACAGTCAACCCTACACCCAAGTATTCCCACAGAAATACTTTTGAACAGTGAGCAGTCAACAAGCATCCAAATTTATAGTCTGAACTGAACTTTCTTTTGCTGGTTTGTGGAAGAAATTGTGGATAAACAGCAGCAGCATATCCGAGTTTTAATAGCTGGTACAAATCCAAGATGATGAAAGTCTAAGTTTTTATTCTGGGGTTATCTCTGCACAGTTCAATGACAAGGTAAGTACATGTATAAACAATGATATCTACAAGTGGATGTGTTAACTATGGTGTGTGAACAGTATGTATAATACATACAATAGTTTATTTTGTTGATACTCTTCCATACTATGATGTTGCTTTGATACTACACTTAGATG
Organism: Pseudotsuga menziesii; assembly: GCA_001517045.1. Taxonomy (NCBI): domain Eukaryota; kingdom Viridiplantae; phylum Streptophyta; class Pinopsida; order Pinales; family Pinaceae; genus Pseudotsuga; species Pseudotsuga menziesii. Next base: position 817,784 of record LPNX010583326.1, on the reverse strand, counting down.
ATGAAGACATGATGATGAGGGATCCATGATATCCTCAATTATGATGATGTGATGACAAGTACTCGGGAAGTGCAAATAGTGATATTGTTGAATATTCCATGAAGTTTCATATACAGCCTTGATGATCCTGACCTTGCCTTGACAATGATGATGGTGACAGTCTTTAGAAGTGTCACCCAAAATTGCAGAATGACCAGCAGAGATTAATGAGCTGTGTTGACCAGCAGAAGAAGTACTGGTCAGAGGATATTTTGCAGCAGTAGATGGCCAGCAGTAGTGATGATGAGCAGATAACCAGCAGTGTTGAAGACATGAGCAGCAGTGAGCAGATGAACAAGATGATTGATGCGCAACAGTATTGATAAGCAGATCGCAAAGAATGATGAGTAGAAGAGTGTTGCAGCAGTAGATGACCAGTAGTAGTGATGTTTAAAATGACATTGATGATGTGGACAAAAAGATGATGTGGCAGTGAGCGCACTTGACAGTGATGTCTGTGCGTGATGAGTATGATGAGATAGTGAGTTGTAATTGTAAAAGCAAGCTTGTCTTGCTTTTGAGGTTAGGATACCTCAAACCCTTCTTAGCAGGGTCTAAGAAAACTAGGCAGGGTCCTGGATGAAGAGTAGGTGCTCTTTGTATCAATAGGTGCTGATTTTTCCTCACGGTTGTAGCCGTTTCAAAACAAATACAAAAATACTACAAAATCATATGGTGTTGTGTTCTCTTGTGCTATGGTTCTTGTTATGACTTCATGATTCAGATGCTTATGATTTATAAATGATGAAGTGGTAGATGTTTATGAAATGATTATGTAAATGGTAGAATAATGCATTGACGAATTAGTTGTTTATGAAATGATTATGTAAATGGTAGAATAATGCATTGACGAATTAGTTGTTGATTTTTAAAATTGAAAAAGTAATAAAGACTGCACACACAAATTCACCCCCCCCTCTCTGTGTGCCTGGTGTGTCTAACAACAAGGACATACAAGAACGAGATGAAGAGACCTCTTGTTTAGAAGATCATAATTGGAAATTGCTGCTTCAACTTAAAAAGGCAAAGGATAAAGTTCAATGCAGTCAAAAGTTACAAGAGAAGATTCAATCTCTGCAGCAAAAATCACTAGAAAAAGGCGAAAAAAATTCTGCCGTAAAAAAGGTTAATGAAGAACTAGAGGAACGAATCGAGAAGTTGAAAGAGGACAAAAAGTCTCAAGACGACAGATTTGAGAAGATTAAGAATAATAACAATTAACTGGAGAACAAAGTAGCACAAATCCAGAAGGAAGCATCTAGACCTTCCGGAAGACATATTCAAGTTGAGGAAGAAGAAATAAACACAAATTCAGTCTTCGTCACCGTTCAAAAGGAAGTCAATCTCGCAGAAAAACAAAGAACAAAACTCCTTATCGATTCCCCAATTATAAACCTCATTTTGACCAACGACATGGTGAAAATGAAAACACATAAAAGAGTTATGTTGTCAGTCAAACAAGAACATCAAATCAATATACCAAGCAACAAACGAGAAGAACCAACCCATAGAGCCATTAAATAGGTCCGATGAAGATAGATCTCGGATGGACCAGATCAGCGACGATGCAACATTTCTTCATTGGAATTCGTATCTTGTATCGTCTCATTTTATCAAGTGTCGCAAATACTAAAAGAAAGGATCTAGAGATGATGGTTCAAGAAAAGAATCAGAGGTAAGCTTTGTCTTCTCTAAGATTTGAGGACAAAGCTTCTCTAAGGGGAAGGCAATGTTATATAAAAAATTATATAACATACCATAAATAATAATATTAAATATTAATGATAATTATTAATATTAAAATTAATAATTATTAAATAAGAAGTAATTAATTAACTATTTATGAAAAGCCAAAAGACACGACTTATATTCTAAAGAGCACGAAATGGCTTATAAAGCCCAAGGCAATGTAAATGTAAACCATCACTTATCTATTATTCATTTTTTATATATTTATCCCTTTAGTTTTGTACCTAGGGAAGTGTTCCCCTAGGTGACTTTAGCCTTTAGTCACCTAGTGAAGGGAAATAAAGTGAACTTGCATTAAATGACTTAAAAAACATTTAATGTGGCTTTAGAACATTAAAGTCATTTTTTGATAAATTTAAGTGGGTGAGTGAAATTACCATTTTTTATTAAAATGTGTGCAATTAATTTCAGCCATTGATCTAATTCATTCGCAACCATTGGATTAAGATCTCTTCACCTACCTAGGGTTGAGAAGCAAAAAGCAAGCAAAAGGCAAAAATGAATTCATTCTTGTGAAGATAGTTTGAAGAGAAGAGAGTTGAGGAGAGAGTGGGCATGCATATCGAGGCAGCATGCTAGAGAAATCACAAGGGGGCATGAATATCGAGGCAGGGTACAGATTTTGCACACAAATCAACGGAACCGTACAGTTCAGTTTGTGGCCACGAATATCGAGAAATTGCAGGGCACATTTATCGAGGAGATCAACATTTATTGCTGTGTGCATTGGGTATAGATTTCGAGGCCGTACATACGTCGTACATGCAAAACGAGGTCTGTATAGTCTATACGGATTGTACCTTTTTGCACGAATTTCGTGGTGAACTTCAACACACATCTCGAGGCAGCATGTGGGGTTTTTGGGGCACAAAATTCGAGGGCCGTACTGCTGCATTTATTGCAAATCATATAACATGAGTTTCAAGGAAGTTTGGCACACAGTTCGAGGTCAGACTTTAAGTGTTATTTCGGCACGTTTTTTGAGAGGAAAAATTGCATAGACATCAAGACAGCGTTGCATGGAAACCGAGACAACTTGTTGGTCAAATTTCTGGGTTGAGATAAGTTGGATTTTTGACTGTAAATTCATGTCTGATTTTTATCCTAAGAAATAATAAACTCTCTCTCTCTCTTTGACTGGTTTTCCCCTAGTGAGTTTTTCCAGGGCCATTGGCCGAAAATTTCAAGTACTGTGTGTTTGAATGACGTGCTGAATATTTACTTTCTACTAGTAAAAGATTTAATTTACAGTAGCGTTTTGAAGTCTGAAAATTTTGTTTATTTCCAGAACTTTATTTTTCTGAGAATTTCATAAATAGTGATCTAAAAATTTACTTTAAAATGGCGGCTGAAACTTAAGAAAAATCTACATGGTATCAGAGCGGGTTGTGGCAGAAAAATTAAATTTTAGCAGTGAAACAACCATTTCCAGAATTCAGAAAAACCTTTGTGACAGTAGTACATTTTGCTGAAACTTGTTCTTTGAGGAAAAATGACTTCCATGGTGTTGAGAACCGAGGATAGGTTGGAATGGGCAGTGAACTTTGTCTCATGGAAAGGCTGGATTTTACTTGTGCTGAAGGAGAATGAGTTGTGGGAGGAAGTAGTTAGAAACAGTACAACAAATCTCGTTACTATTCCCCCTTTTACTGATGCAGCGTTACTTGCAGCCTTTAATAAGAAAGATATTAAAGCCATGAGGAGAATCTTTGATGCTGTTAAAGATGATGTTATTCCTCACATTTCCGGGAAGGATCATGCACATGAGATGTGGTCTGCTTTGACCAGGTTGTTTAAGAGTACTAATGAAAACAAGAAGATAGTGCTTAGGGAGAAGCTGAAAAACATCAAGATGGCCAAAGGAGAGGTGTGTATGGCCTATGTTACTAGGATCTCTCAGGTGAGATGAGTTTGCAATTGTCGGGGTGGTGGTTACTAGTTCTGAGTTAGTGCGGACCGCCTTCAATGGGGTGACTGCACCTTGGACTATGTTTGTTCAGGGGTTGGTGGCCAGAGAGAACTTACCATCTCGGGATAGGGTCTGTGATGGCTTTGTTTAGATGAGACTTGTAGGGGTTTTTTGTAGTGCAGTGGTTCTACTAGTAGGGGGGATGAGGAGGATGTGGCATTGACAGCAAACGGGAAGAAGAAGAGCAAGAAGGGTCCCAAGAAGGGTGGGGCCAAGCAACAACAGGATGGGCAGAAGAAGGATATGAGCACTGTGAAGTGCTTTGCATGTCAGAAGATGGGACACTATGCTGCTAGGTGTCTGAACAAGAAGAAGAAGAAGAAGCAGACAACTGCTTCAGCTGAGATCGATGATTTTGAGGCACGATTTCAGAGGGAGTTTTCACTATGCACTGGGCATATTGAGAGAGAGAGAGCATCCATTCTCACCAGTGCAGATGGTGACAGACAGAGGGAGCTTTTTTGTGTGACAGACCATTCTTACAGTGCATCTACTTCCAGCACTTGGTACATAGATAGCGGAGCCTCGAGCCACATGACAGGTGCTTGTGAGATGTTCTTCGAGCTTTCACAGGCAGAGACAGATGTGGAGGTTGTGTTGGGAGATGACTCAATAGTCAGTGCAGTTGGACGTGGGACCATTACATTTCAGAGGGAGTCCATGAGTCCCATGGTATTGCGGGATGTATTGTATGTACTTGGGCAGAAGAAGAACCTAGTGTCAGTTTCCATGATCGAGGATCACGGTCTTGGGGTGTCGTTCATCGATGGACACATGCATATGTTTCCCAAGACTGCAGGAACATCTGCTTCAGTTGCCATTGGAGCGAGATGTGGGAAACTGTAGAGTCTCTTGCTTCAGCTGCAACATGCCTTGGCACATTGCAGCAGCAGTGAGTTGTGTGAGCTTTGGCATAGGAGGATGGCTCACTTGCATCATCCAGCCTTGGGGTTCTTGAGACACATGGTGACAGGTTAACCGGAGTTCAGCACAAGGAAGAGTGATGTGTGCAGGGTGTGTGCTTTGGGAAAGTACATCAAGACTGCTTTTCCAAGTAGTGATAGCAGGTTAGCTGGTACTCTTGACTAGATACATTCAGACTTATGCGGACCTATGTCTTCTGTGTCCCTGAGGGGATATGGGTATTATGTGACATTCATTGATGACCATTCCATGAAGAGCAAGAGGTTCCAAGAGTTCAAAGTTCTTGTGGAGAACCAAACAGGGAGGAAGATCTAAGTCTTGAGATTGGATAATGGGGGTGAGTATACCTCCAAGGAGTTTGATGGATTTTGCAGACAGGAGGGTATCAGGAGACAGTTAACACTTCTGTACACTCCAGAGCAGAATGGAGTAGCAGAGAGGAAGAATAGGTCCATTGTTGGAGTAGCCCGAGCTATGTTGCATGACCAGTCACTTCCTTTCTTTCTCTGGGTTGAGGCTTGTAGCACCGCTGTATACCTTCAGCAAAGGAGTCCCCATCTTGGAGTGGGGAACATGACACAGGAGGAGTATTTTTTAGGCAAGAAGCCTGAAGTTGGCCATTTTCGTATATTTGGTAGTCTGACTTACTCTCATGTCCCTTCAGAGAAGAGGACAAAGTTGGAGCCCACTGCGGAGAAGGGCATCTTTGTGGGTTATGATGACACTGCGAAGGCCTTTCGTATTTACCTTCCCTCTCAGAGGAAAGTAGTGGTGAGAAGGGATGTGAAGTTTGAGGAGGAGCGGGCCTTCCGAAAGTCGAGAGTCAGAGCAGGGAGAGCACTAGGTCTTTGCACCTTAGGTTGTGGCACAGGTTCCATTTACGCAGCAGTCAGGATCACAGGTTTCCGAGGTTACAGGGCCACAGAGTGTTGGCACAAGTTCACCAGGTTCAGTGGTTAGGCCAGCAGGGTCTTCGGGGATAGGTGATGGGTATACTATTACAGGTACACCTTACAGGGGATCGAGATCAGGATCAGGATTACAGGGTACACCTGGTGTTGGCACACTAGCTTCAGGTTCACAGGTGACTGGGGTTTCTAGCTCCGGTAGTTCTTTAGATGAGGACAGGCCAGTGTGGGAAGAAACTTCAGGAAAGAAGAAGCCTAAGTGGCTTCGGGAGACCTTGAAGGATGCCTTAAAGGCTGGGATACCCAGGGATGAGGTGAGAGCCATCAAGATGCTTGACATATTGGGCATGTTGTTAGTGGCTAGTACACGAGATTTTGAGCCTTCTACTTTTGAGGAGGCCTCCCAGCATTCGGTATGGAGAGATGCCATGATGGATGAGTACCATTCCATCATGAAGAATGATGTATGGGAGATTGTTTCGAGACCTGAGAAGAAGTTAGTGGTGACTTCTCGTTGGCTTTACAAGCTGAAGCATGCGGCAGATGGGAGTGTGGAGAAGTACAAAGCCAGGTTTGTAGCGCGGGGGTTTTCACAGGTTGAGGGTATTGATTATGATGAGACTTTTGTGTCGGTTGCTCGATATACTTCTATGAGGAGCTTGATCTCCATTTCAGTGGAAATGGGTTGGAAGATACATCAGATGGATGTGAAGACCACATTTCTCAATGGGATCATATAGGAGGAGATTTACATTGAGCAGCCTCAGGGCTTCGAGATACAGGCCAGAGAGACACATGTATGCAGGTTGAAGAAGGCCCTTTACGGTCTGAAGCAAGCTCCAGTAGCTTGGTACTCCAGGATTGATTCTTACTTGTTGAGTATGGGGTTTCAGAAGAGTGAAGCACATCTGAATCTCTACTTCATCATGGTTGGAGATGATCCGCTTGTTCTTTTGCTATATGTTGATGACTTGTTTATCATAAGGAGAGAGAGACCCATTGCAGCTTGCAAGAAGGATCTTGCAGCAGAGTACGAGATGATTGATATTGGGCTGATGCATTTTTTTTTGGGATTGGAGGTTTGGCAGGAGCCTGGACATATTTTCCTGGGGCAAGGAAAATATGCTGTTGATATTTTTGAGGAGATTCAGGATGGAGGATTGCAGGCCTATGTCGACACCTATGATCACCAACTGGAAGAAGCTTCATGCTAATGAGGGAGAGTTGGTGTATCCTACTTTATATCGTCAGCTTATCCGGTCATTGATGTATTTGGTCAACACTCGGCCAGATATGTGTTTTGCAGTGAACACTCTTAGCCAGTGTATGGTTGAGCCTAGGAGTGTGCATTGGGTCGCTGCAAAACATGTGTTGCGCTATCTTTCAGGGACAGTGGATTTTGGTTTGGACTACAGGAGGTCAGAAGGGATCGGATTGGTTGGCTATACAGATTCAAATTGGGTAGGCAGTGTGGCAGATCGGAAGAGCACTTCCAGATGTTGTTTCAGCTTGGGCTCGGCAGTAGTGTCGTGGTTCAGTCAGAAGCAGAAGTCCGTTGCATTGAGTACTGCAGAGGCTTAGTATATGGCAGTTAGTTTAACCAGCTGCGAGGCCTTGTGGCTTTGCAAGTTGCTGGTGAATCTATTTGGTCAGGAGCTTAGGCCTACGGTGATTTACTGTGACAATCATAGTTGCATCTAGCTCTGAGAATCCGGTTTTTCATGACAAGTCAAAGCACATTGAGATCAGGTATCATTTCATCCGAGACTATGTTTAGAGAGGGGCAGTGATGCTTCAATACTTTTCCACAGATGAGCAGGTAGCAGACATTCTGACGAAGTCTTTGGGGAGGGGCAAGTTTGTCTTCTTCAGAGACAAGTTGGGAGTGGTGCAGAACAACTTCCTTGGTAAGAGGGAGTGTTAGTTTTGTACCTAGGGAAGTGTTCCCCTAGTGACTTTAGCCTTAGTCACTTAGAGAGGGGACATAAAGTGACCCTTGCATTAAATGACTTAAGTAAAAGCATTCAATGTGACTTTAGAACATTAACGTCACTTTTTGATAAATTTAAGTGGGTGAGTGAAATTAACATTTTTTTATTAAAATGTGTGCAATTAATTTCAGCCATTGATCTAATTCATTCCTAGCCATTGGATTAAGATCTCTTCACCTACCTAGGGTTGAGAAGCAAAAAGCAAGCAAAAGCAAAAATGAGTTCATTCTTTTGAAGAGAGTTTGAAGAGAAGAGAGTTGAGGAGAGAGTGGGCACACATATCGAGGCAGCCTGCTAGAGTAATCACAGTGGGCATGAATATCGAGGTAGGGTACATATTTGGCACACAAATCAAGGCAGCCATACAGTTAAGTCTGTGGGCACGAATATCGAGAAATTGGAGGGAACATTTATCGAGGAGATCATCATTTATTGTTGTGTATTGGGCACAAATTTTGAGACCGTACAACATGCAAAACGAGGTCTGCACAGTATGTATGGACTGTACCTTTTTGCACGAATTTCGAGGTGAACTTTAGCACGCATCCCGAGGCAGCATGTGGGGTTTTTGGGGCACAAAATTCGAGGGCTGTACTGCTGCATTTATTGCACACCGTACAACACAAGTTTCAAGGCAGTTTGGCACACATTTCAGGGTCAGACTTTAAGTGTTATTTCGACACTTTTCGAGAGGAAAATTGCATAGAAATCGAGACAGCCTTGCACGAAAACCGAGACAGCTTGCTGGTCAAATTTTTGTGTTGAGATAAGTTGGATTTTTGACTGTAAATTCATGTTTGATTTTTATCCTAGGAATTAATAAACTCTCTCTCTCTCTCTCTGACTGGTTTTCCCCTAGTGGGTTTTTCTAGGGCCGTTGACCGAAAATTCTGAGTACTGTGTGTTTGAATGGCGTGCTGAATATTTACTTTCTGTCAGTAAAATATTTAATTTACAACAGTGTTTTAAGTTTGAAAATTTTGTTTATTTCCAGAACTTTAGTTTTTCTGGGAACTTCATAAACAGTGATCTAAAATTTTACTTGAAACCGGTGGCTGAAACTTATAAAAAATCTACATATCCATTTATGGAGTTTCTATCCTATTTATGTTGTAATTTTCTATAGAAACATATTTTTTTCTGTTTCAGGACCAACCATGTTGTTGTCATGGCAAAGTCCCTAGCATGTGGTTAGGGCCCCTATATGCCTCTGGGGTATCTAGGTATGGGACCATGCACTTTCTTGGTCTAGGAACAAGCAGATCCTATAGGTTGTTGCAGAGATTTCTTGGTCTGGGACTAGGCAGATTCTTGGTTGTGGCAGAGACTTCCTGGTCTGTTGACCAAGATGATGATGTGTGATGTCCTCTCTCCTAATCGGTTATTGCTAGGTTGTTTTTTCAAGGGACTGGCGAACCCTTGATGACGTCAGTAGCACTTAACCCTTAGGAGCAGTTTAGAGGACCACAGGATCACATCATCTAGTTTGAATTTTCCTTATACAGTGATGATAAAATATATGGAACACATGTGGAAATATAGCTTGAGAGAGAGAAAAGATTAAAGTCCTTGGTCTTGTTGGTCTTGTGGGTAAAAGAATTGTTTTCCCACCTTGATGGTACGCCTCGGTCTTGTGGGTAAGGGGGTTGCCTTACCACGTTGTTGTTACCCATTTTGTTGACTTGTGGTCCTTTATCTTCCTATTGGTCGTTGTGCCCTTATTGTGTGTGGTATCATGACCACCTTTGCTATGATGACCTAACCTTATTATTTTTTTAGTGTTTTTATTTTGTATGACCATATGATCTTTGGTACCCTTACTCTAAGTCAACTCAATTTTATTTTATGTTTTATTTTAGTAACTATCCTAAAACCTAGGAATGCCTAAGTGACTTTTCTAGAAGGCTTGTCAAGATTATAAATTAAGTTCTCTCCTCCATTTCTAGGGTGTGCATCTTGACACAAGAGAAGTCTAGATTTGATCCTTGATTGTTTGCTGTTGGGTTGACGCCTAGGTTTACTGCTGCTGTTGGTTTGTACTTGATGCCTAGGGTTACCGTTACTCGTTCGTTTTAAAATTAATGTGGATTAATGAGTAGATTAAACATGGGGGAAGGGGACTTCGGATATACCTGATGGTACGAGGATTATGTCCAAAACCCTTATCCGATGTAATTCCATGCGAAGAATATGTGGGAAGGATCAAAGTCTCTAGGACATGTCCAATAGTACACCTACGAGGGTGTATCTTAACGGTATCCCGAGGTCACTATCTAGTGGTTCTCGCTTCGTCTGTGAACTTTCCTCACAATGGATTAAATCGAGGTGTTGGATTTTCACCTTGGGAGATTTATTGAGATGTGAATTGAATTAAACTAGTTACCTGACTTATGTTTTGATATAACCCCTTTGAATTGGACGAACTGTAGATGGTGTAGAGCGTACAGGAAGGGAGGCCTTGGTTAATTTTAAGGATTTTAGTGCAATAATTGTCTTGATTATTAGATTCAGGAATCTCTTTCCAACCGTACTCAGGAGAGCAAGGATGTTAGTTTCCAAAGAACAAAGATAAAACTTGAAAAAGAAAAACAGAATGGAAATAAATCGTGAGACTAATTACTACAGCAAGGAATATCTTTTCCCCAAACGAGCAAGATCTTTTGTGTAATTCGCTAGATCAATGCCGGGTTAGAAGTACTTTCCAAAACCACATAGAGTAAAGATGCTTTAAAGAAAAAGAACAAAATGATTATACTACTTCGTACGACAAAGGGTATCTTTTCCCCGATCGAGAGGACTCTCTTGGGTAACTTGGTAAAGCAATGTCGGATTAGTTGTAAAATGAAGTAAAGCGAATAAAACTTGATTGTGTTATAGTGAAGTAAATCAAACAAAAAAACTAAAATTAAATGAAAGACTTGCAAAATGTAAACAATCACACAAGGGGTGATACAAGCTTCGCCCAAATGGGGGAAGGAGGGTGTGGGAGCCGTAATCCCACTTGCTCTTTTATTATGATTTATTACAAAGCTATTTGGAAAAAGGAATACCTTTTTTTGATTCCTGACAAATGGATCAAAAAGGGTTTTACAAATGCCGGTGAAGAAAAGGAATGATCGAGGGGGAATATGTATGAAATGTGGGTGATTTGGATAGCCAAAAACTTGAATTTTCGATAGCGGGTCCCTCTCTTTTTCCTTCGACATACTAAAAACCAAGAAGCAAGAAAGTTATAAAACCATTAGAAATGTTAGCAAAAACACAAAAATTTACAACTTTTAACACTTCGAAAAATATTGCAAAATTTAAACTTTAAGTGCTAAAGCAGATGGAATCTAGATCTAAGCTTTGAGGTGCAGAATTTCAGCCTTTTCTTAGATCTAAATTGAAGCAGGTAAAAAGAAGAATGATAAATCTTTAAAGATCAAATTTTAACTTGCAAAAATGAAAGGAAAGAGATTAAGGTTGAGTGTTTTTAGTTGTGAAGGAAGAAGAAGAAGAGCTCAATCTTAAGCTTTGAACAAGGTTGAAAAGAAGGGTGCTTGCAGGGTAAACACGTTAGATCCAAAATGAAGCGGTGAAGAAGACAAAATGCAACTGAGCTCCAGTCTTACTCCACTTTCGGTGATCTGCAAAGTTACACAAGAAACCTTCATGTAAAGATCAATTCTAGTATGGTAAGTTACATAAAACCAAAGCATACAAGTATTACCGATTAGAACGTATAACTTTTGAATCTTATATGTTTACACATAAATAAACAACTTGAAATTCAAATGCCTATTCTATGGATTGAAATACAAACTTCTAAGCTAGATATTTGAAATTGCATGAACAATAGAAAGTGCTAAACAAAATATCACCTCGGTTACAGAACAAGCATTCACCATAGAAACTATTACACCAACAGACTGTCCCCCAAAGACTCAATCTTATTCATGACAAAGATAAACAATTACAATCATATGAGTAGAGGTCCCTTTCTTCTGCCTTGAATGAAGAGGAAGGCCTCACTTAAATAGCAAAACCCAACACTAGGGGGGGCAAACAACATTGGTTGAAGGGCTCACGTTAACTTGAGTGAAGGTGAGATAATGTGGAAGCGTTGGAGTTTAAGTGGAGTGTAACTCCAAGGGATGCACCACCTCTCATAAGGGTATGAACATGCATTTTATTAAAAAAGGGAGAACAATTGGTCTTAATGTCATGACGGAACTCCTGAGCTCTGATGATGAACACCTGGCTTGTTCAATACTCTAGTGGCTCATTGGAAATCCCCTAAGTGCAACTTAGTGGATAATGGAGACCAAGAGAAGGGGGTAAGAATTTGCCTAGAGATGACTTGCTTAAGAAGATGTGGTTATATAACCCTAATAAAGTGCTAAAATCCCATAATAAAATTAAAAGGACCCTAACCAAAGTATTTTATATTATTTGTTGACTCCTTGACTTATGGAAGTTAACGCGTTGGTTTACTCAAGGGTGAAATATAAATAAAATAACCCTCTCAAGTCATCAAAAAAAAAAATCATTATCATCTGTTGAAAAGAAATCGTGTGGGGCTTTTGAAGCTATTTTTATGTCTTCTCTTCAATGTGAAGCTTTGGATCAAGAAGCCACAGGACATAGAGGCCGGAGGCAAGCTTAGGTGGCTGACGTGGGGGTCCTAGAGGGATTGGATTGCCTACAACAACATAAAGATGCTATTCGCAATCCTTTGGAAGGTTAGCAGTAGAGCCCTAGGGGCTGTTTAAGGGTGCCATAGGCTACAGTACAACCCTAGGGCCGATTAAAGGGCTACTGTTGGCCTTTGGGAGGCTACAACAGGTCCTAATAAGGCTGCCGCAGGTTACAACAGACCCTAGGAAGGAAGCCACAAGTAGAGCAGGCCCCAAAGAGGCCACAAATCATTAAGCATAAGGGTAGACATACCCTAAAGTGTTCGGATCAGGCCTTAGAAGGATGATCAGGACAACATGAGGTTGGATTAGGGCAACCATTGGGAGAGACAGACCCTATAGGGAAAGATCAGGGTTGACGTCATTATTTTTAAGAGTTTATATCACTAGGAAGCTCTTCATTTATCTCTCCTAAGCATTTCATCTTCAATTTCTCTTGGTATGTGTGCCCTAGAGGTTGATCTATCTTTGCTTTAAATATGCTCATGTAAACCCAATAATTTGATATTAAGGAAGATTATTCTTTGTTGGGGTTCTATTACTAAAAACGTTTCCTCGGGGTAATTTTTTTGTGTTCTTGTGGGTGGTTGTTTCTTCTTTACTGTTGGTTATATACTGCTGGTTTATAAACTTAGATTCATATGCTAAAGTCTGCTTAAAGTGAAAAAGTTAGTTACTATTATATTGCTAGAATAATCAAATCAGATCTGCAATAAAAAATTTAACAAATCATTGCATATTTGAGGACATGGTTAGATAGAGGAGACAAATGGTTACCCAAAATTACCAAGTCGTTATGTGTTTAATGGTTGAATCAAATCCATGCACGATCATGAAATATGAGAAGTTGCTCACTGAGACTCTATAAGTCAACCCTTATAGAAACTGGCTGAACTGGAGGAGCGTTCTGCATGCAACCTTGTAGGTTGATGGTAGGGCCAAATTGTTAAATTTTAACATTAGCATGAATACATTAAAAAATTGGTAGACTAGCTGATAACAAATGACAAGTGAAGTAAAACTTCAACACTTCAACACATTGAACACAAGAGTTTTTCACTGGGGAAACCTTTAAAGGACAAAAACCCCAAAAGCATTAGTAATTCATCTCGTAAATGAGATGACTGAGTTCTTCAAGGAATTCTCAAACCTTAATGGGCTTGTTTGTTGGCTGGCCGGGCCATACTGGGCTTGTCTGTTGACTGCCCGAGGGTAGGGTGCAGACCCGAAACCCTCCTAGGCTAGTTTGTAGGCTGCCCAAGGGTCTGGTGCAGAGTCGACACCCTCTCGGGCTAGTCTGTAGGCTGCAGAGCCGACAACCCTCATGTGCTTGTCTGTTGGTGCTCAGTGTCTACCCTGGGCCTGCTGGAGGCAGAGAAGGGATGCTTAAAGGTGCCCATGAGTGTTTGAGAGGCTGTCGAGAGGAGGAGAGTGTTCCTCGGAGGTGGATTGCTGGTGGTGGTGGAGTCAGGGTAAAACCCTAAGACGTGAATAATTTGCTGTAAGTGAAACCCTCGGTTAGGGTTTTTAAAAACCAAGTGTAGGCCCCCTAGCTAGATTTATCCATGCTAGGGCATAACCACAAGATAAGCTTTCTTCTTTTTTGGACCGATGAATACCTTCCTTAGAGCAGTTGCAAGTGCAAGAGCAAGTTTGTGTAATAATGACATAGATTGATCTTCTTTTATAGCCTTTGAAGTCACCTGCAAGTGGACCAAAACTCAATAGAAAAAAATAATAATATTTTATTCTTTTATTACTTTGACTGTTACCTTTAGTGGTTCTAGAGGCCTTTTTGCACTTTTACTTTGACTCCTTATTGGTACCAAGGGTCCTTATGTATTTTAGACTTTTACTTTAGCCTTCTTCAAGTGCCCTGTGATCAAAACAAGTGGTCAAGGTGGTCCTTCATCCCGACTCAAAGTACATGATCATAAACAGAGAGAATTACTAATGCTTTTATCAGACACTTTGTGTGACACTAAGATTGAATACTAAGGTGTCCCTAGCTAGACTTAGCCATGCTAGGGCATAACCACAAGATAAACTTCCTTCTTCTTTGAACCGACGAATACCTTCCTTGGAGCAGCTACAAGTGCAAGAGCAAGTGTGTGTAAAAATGAAATGGATTGATCTTCTTTTATAGTCTTTGAAGTCACCTGTAAGTGGGCTAAACTCAAAAGAACAAAATAATAATATTTTATTCTTTTATTACGTTAACTTTACCTTTAGTGGTACTAAAGGTCTTTTTGCACTTTCACTTTGACTCCTTAGTGGTACTAAGGGTCCTTATGTATTTTAGACTTTTCCTTTAGCCTTCTTCAAGTGCCCTTTGGTCAAGGTGGTCCTTCATCCCCACTCAAAGTACATCATCATAAACAAAGAGAATTACTAATGCTTTTATCTCAACAAAGGAGGAGAGCAAGAGTCACTCAAGTCAAATTCAAACCATTGGGATGTGTTATCACCAAACTTGTAGTTGCCCCTATGAGGTGCATCCAGGATAGATGGTAGAGGGATGGCCAACTAAAGAGGGGGAACCAAGATAGCCTCGACTCCCAAATGGATGGTTGTCACGCCAGTCGAGGCAATCTTCACTTGATGTTATCTTAGCCCAAGACAACAATGGGGGAGACCCAGATCTACTCTTGACAGGAGAGATCAAACCAAAACACCAGATCAAATCAAATGAAGTAGAAGTACGTAAGGTGTAAGGTGAAGTAAACCCTAGATCTATGGATGAAGTCACAAGGTGAATTAGGGCTTGGATCAGGGGTTTATGAGGTATGAAATTGATCCAAGTTTGAAATCCAAGTGACTTATGAGCCTATTACTAGATCCAAAATCAAGGTACTAGCAAAAGATGACCATATCCATTGCCTTGGGAAACGTGACCAATGCAGGGGGTAAGAACAGGATTGGGGATACCTAGTACCACAGGATAGACTCGAAGGAAGGTATAATAGTATCAAAGTACCCAAGCCTCAAGGACAAAATCAAATCGCAAGAGAAAATGGCCAAATCAATGGTTGCGCTAGGGTTTAGAGAGCAGTGCCTTGGGATTTGGGCCCAATGGAGTCACCTAAGCAAAACGTCTAGGAAGACTCACTTAGGGTTTGACCTGATCTACAAAACCCAAAAATGGTTTGCCAAAAGATCAAGTGGTTCGATTTATAATTTTTTTTGATTTTTTAATATTTAGGGTTTTGGAATGAAAATGAAGATGCCAATGGATTGAGATCAAGAAAAGAAGAACTAACCTGTGGATCTTACCTGGATAACCTTGTAGATTCCTTGATGATGATGATCTATGTCGTCGCGATTAATTTGAGAAGATTTTGAGGAAGCCTCTATGTAAATTGATTTGCTCAAGGAAGCCAATGCGGCCTCTCATCTTGCACAACAATTGTCAACCATATCAGATTTGATGCGTCAAGAGAAAAGAACAAATGCTACTGAAAAATAGCAAGATGAAATCATAGAACACAATGATACTAATGAAAACCCCTTGATATAAGCGATGCCAAACAATCGAGTTGAGGAAGCCCTGCAAAAACGCCCAAGTGAAGTCACCCTCTTGTAGACAAGACAATGTTTCCAAAAAAATATAGATCTCACCACAACTACTCAAATGCTAGGAAGCAATATACTTTCTAATCACCATCGAAGAACACCAGATGCAAAAGAGGTCCAAGAATTTCCACAAGAATAGTTTTTCTATTATCCAAATCCAAGAGCCAAAGACCCTTTACAAATGAGAAGCTCTCTCCTTTAAATAGGAATGAGAGATACCAAAATCATAACCACTTTAGATCAAAATGTTCTAATCGACGGTTGAGATGAGCTCAACATAGAGTACATGGATCTATACAATAATATAATATATCAATGGACCAAATCGCCCTAGGAGAGGGGATCCCACTCAATAAAAAATAAATAAAGCTCATGGTGGGTCCATGGGGTGTTAACTAGCTCCCCTAGTGTGCCCCCATGGCACAATAAAAATAAATATAATTTTTAAATGCAAAATAGTGCCTCTCTGAGGAAATCGTGAGCCTCCAAAAGCTCCAGAAAATAATAAAATATGTTGGAGAGATGGATGTTGGTCCATCCAAACGCTGAAACTGCTGGAGAAAGAGTGGAAGACATCACACTCATCATCATAACTCATTCCATGCCGTTTCCTTGCCTCAGTAGCCCAAATCAAATTCTTCAGTAGCCATTTTTATCATTTTAAATTTGCCTCGGGAAACGTGATATGGCCAAAACTGCCTCCTAGAGTGCCAACGTTGTCAAACTGGGCTCACCAGACTCTCTAGAAGGGGGGTAATATGGTAAAAACAAATGGTTGGACCACCCCATCCTCATACAACGCCCTAGGTGAACCAAACAAATCATCTCTCTGCTCTGACAGGTTATTTAGCATGGCAAAACTACACCAAAATGGTACACTGAGATAAATCGTCACTGTAACTGCCTGGCACTGAAAACAAGTTGTCTTAGTGGACTAATATGATCAAGAAAAATATCCAATATGCCCAGACATAAAATAATAATCTTTAAACGATCAATAATATAACCTAGGCTAAGATCCATCTACTGCAAGTCTTTAAAGGTTAAGACATGCTCTACAAATCATTCAAATAACAATTATAACAAGTAGCAATCATTTCACTGGCGATCTATCTACCAAATATAGAGTTGCATTAATTAACTATAACTTAGACCAGACTTTCAAGACCATACTCACTTCATAGTTGTAATCAATTTGCTAGTGAAGGGTGAAGGCTAAAATCAAAAGGCTAGGCTGAAGGGTGACTACTAACTCAACATTGTGACACTTTAGATATGAAAAGGGGATACTCACTCTAGGAGATGCCGGACAAGCAACAACACAGGGGATGGCAATGTCTCACAAATGGACAAGTTACGGTTAGAGGTGCTTATTCACCTTGACAAACGCTCACTATCCAAATCAAATACAAGTGAGGCTAGCAATCTTTAGATATAACTTTTTAAGAACCATTGCTTTTTGGCCTTTAAATTTCCATAGCCTTGGTCCATGCATTTATTACACGGATTTTTATTATTGAGGTTCATGCATTCGTGTATGTTTAAAAACACTACTTTTCATGAATGGTCTAAGATATTCATTTCAATATACTTCAAATCCAATTTCATTAGGCTTGCCTTGCATTCATGTATGTTTAAAACTACTACTTTTCATGAATGGGCTTTTTATAAGATATTCATTTCATTTACAAATACATTGTATTGATGGCAGTGCTATTTGTTTCAGGTTTAGCCAACACAACCTAGGCAACTTAGAGCCGAGACACACATAAACATGGAAAGGTCCTCCATGCCACAAGTCAAGTAGTAGGTCCGGCTGAAAACATAACTGGAAGGCAAATGGATGGGTGGAGATAGTGAATAATGAAACCAACACTAGCAAGCCAAAGTATGGTGGGAATGATCCCTCTATTCTCCCTAAGGAGGGTAAAACCAATGAGTATGGGTCAAAAACTTCCAGGTTTAAGTAGGGACATACCTACATAATATCAATTCATCCAAGTCCACATATTTATATGACCGCCAGATCATGACACTAGATTCCAAGACATGTCACAAGAATTAGTATAAAAGCAATAATAACCATAACACAAGATAATATCTGTTGAGTCATACACATGTAAATAATCAATCTGAACCAACATCTGTCCAATGATAAGCTACTGATGCAACTCTGGGTACTACTGACTGCTTTGCAAATGGCTAAATGACTACATCAGTTCTCAAATCTGAGTGTCCTGAGACTCAGTCATGGCATGGAATAGTACTATAGTCCATCATCAAATATTTATCCATTGTAGATGCTCATCTCAGCATCTCATATGTAAGAAAACTGGCTGAAAAGTGTATTGAATTCTGAAAAATAGAATATGGTAGCCCGGCTACTATATATGTGATAACATGATGTAGAAACAAAGTGAATTGATATTGATGATATGGAGTTAGTCAACAATGAAACCAAAGAAGGGGGGAATAGTCCTTGCAAAGCCAAGAGTTATCTTGGTTAATAGTATGTAAATAAATCTAAAACACCCCACCCTCGTCAACTAATACTTATCAAAACAATCAAATACTTCATATAGTAGTAGTAAGGTACAATATCGTCATCATCATCTGACATGGTATAGTAGTAAAACATGGCATCGTGGTAGCATCTTCTCACCACTCGTATCATATGAGGGTCTCAAAAACAGTAAAAATAATCTGGAATCCATCAGCAGAATGAAGCAAAAACAAGTCCTAGTTTGCTTATACAGTATGTGGTATAACAGGCCGAGGAAGGAAAATCCCAGTAGAGGTCTGGGAAATCTAAATTTACAAAAAGAATGAAGCAACCTGAAATTATTCTTCTCAAGAGTCCTTAAGTTGCTGCTTTATTTCATTGATCATGGATGTGCAATGATGAATCATGAGTCAAAAAGAGATCATCCACATATAGCAGAAGGTTGAAGGTTTTATAAAAGCGATAATAACCATAACACAAGATAATATCTGTTGAGTCATACACATGTAAATAATCAATCTGAACCAACATCTGTCCAATGATAAGCTACTGATGCAACTCTGGGTACTACTGACTGCTTTGCAAATGGCTAAATGACTACATCAGTTCTCAAATCTGAGTGTCCTGAGACTCAGTCATGGCATGGAATAGTACTATAGTCCATCATCAAATATTTATCCATTGTAGATGCTCATCTCAGCATCTCATATGTAAGAAAACTGGCTGAAAAGTGTATTGAATTCTGAAAAATAGAATATGGTAGCCCGGCTACTATATATGTGATAACAGGATGTAGAAACAAAGTGAATTGATATTGATGATATGGAGTTAGTCAACAATGAAACCAAAGAAGGGGGGAATAGTCCTTGCAAAGCCAAGAGTTATCTTGGTTAATAGTATGTAAATAAATCTAAAACACCCCACCCTCGTCAACTAATACTTATCAATACAATCAAATACTTCATATAGTAGTAGTAAGGTACAATATCGTCATCATCATCTGACATGGTATAGTAGTAAAACATGGCATCGTGGTAGCATCTTCTCACCACTCGTATCATATGAGGGTCTCAAAAACAGTAAAAATAATCTGGAATCCATCAGCAGAATGAAGCAAAAACAAGTCCTAGTTTGCTTATACAGTATGTGGTATAACAGGCCGAGGAAGGAAAATCCCAGTAGAGGTCTGGGAAATCTAAATTTACAAAAAGAATGAAGCAACCTGAAATTATTCTTCTCAAGAGTTCTTAAGTTGCTGCTTTATTTCATTGATCATGGATGTGCAATGATGAATCATGAGTCAAAAAGAGATCATCCACATATAGCAGAATGTTGAAGGTTTTAAGTTTTTCCGTCTTGACGACAAAAGTAGAGTGGAATTGTTAGTCCATCTAGAAGTAGAAAATGACAGACTAAACACCAGCTTGGACTTGTCAAATGAAGAATCTGAAGAGTTGGAAATCATATGCTTCCATCTCCAGCCGGGCTGTACAATGACTGCAGAATTCAACTGTGATGGTATCAAAGTTGTAGTGCTGCCACCATAGTGACCATCAATACAACAGACTCCATCTGCTTCTTAATGGCATCTGTAGCCCACTGGAGAATGCCAACTTTCAATTATTAAAGGGTCATCCACCCTCTAATAGGATCACTCTTTGTTAACAATTTTTCTTTTTCAACATTTTTCAACATATATTTTCTTATTGACTTTCTATAAAGAGGACAAAGCCTTTTAACTATTGAAGCTATAAAGGAGAGATTTAGTCATTGGAAAAGGATTACCCTTCTGATTTTCTATACAACATTTTCATCCCTTTCCCCTTCTCCCTTCCATTCCACTTCGATTATTCCTCCATTTCTTTTCTGCATCTCAATATTATATATCGTCCTTTCTTAGGAAAGCCAATGGATAGTGGTGTTCTTGCCTTCCCTCTTATTTGCAGATTTTGGATGGACATATGGAGGATTGGGGAGCTATATATTATCATTCTTTTATCTACAATTTGATAGTTGTCTGAAAACAATGACTTTAGACTGAATAACATTTTCATGTTCTCAACCACCATACTCCAAGTAATCCATTCTCATTTCCACTGAGGCTTTGTATCCTCCAGGTCGAAGTGTAAAAACTATATTGAAAGAACTGAGATTAATTTTTATATATTATTGTTTAATAAATGAGCTTTCTACTTGAGTCATTCTGTATTTAGATCCCCTTCTTGAAGAATGCACAATGACTCCAAAAACACGACCTGTGACCTTATTTCTCAAATTCCGTGTATCTTCAATGAGTAGGGCAATGTTTTTCTATCGACTCGTAGTATATTCCTAATTTATCACAAGTCAATGAATCTGTTGTTTCACATTGTTTTTGTTTGCTAGTGTCTCCTCCCAGCTACCTTGCAGAGTTCAAACTCGGGTCGCCATGCAAAACGAGGCCCATCAAAACCAACTGTGTTAGTGGGATTTGACATGTCGTGACACATTCAACATATCGTTTGTATTGTGATTTTTAGGTGTTGATATATCAGCTTCCTAGTCATATTGCGATATATCATGATATATACAATATATTGCCGATATATTGTAATGTTGTGACAGATTACAAGTTGCATGATTGCAATGCAACTTGGTATCAAAATCGAAATCATCCTTGGAATTGCAATCCAAGAAACTTGTCAACAAATAATCCTTTAGAAGATTGATTGGGGATGGGTTGATCTATTCGCAATGCTACTATATTATTTAAAGAATCAAATGTTTTTTTGTTGGGTTTATTCAACTACTTTGTGGAGAAAGCTTGTCAAGGAGGAGTGACATGCAATGAACATGTAATAAATTATGTTAGTTATAATGGTTATTATTACTTTGGGTTCTGTATGTTAACTTGGACATGTCTCTTGGGCACTACAAAGAAGTCCTCTTGACCAGCCTTCATTATCATTGTATCATTTGCCATAATTGTATTTTATATATATTTATGCTCTGTATGGACATTGGATATTTGAGACTGCATGTCTTTTTATTTATGATAATTTTGCATAATGACTCATCAGTTTTTTTTTCTTTTCTCAATGTAATGCATTTCTTGGGGAGTCCCACCAGGCAGTTCCACTTCTGAGGATGGTACCCAGGGTAAACCGGATTCTTTAGGGCTCAAGCCCAGGTCAACATCTCTACAACAATTGGCTCATAAAGAGCAAACATGCCAAAAAGTGGGATTTGAACCTAGGTCGGGGAGGAAACAACTTTTCCTGTCAGCCTTTTGAGCCACACCCAATTGACAACTCATTGGGTTTGTTACAGGACGATACTAGCTGATTTGCAACTTCAGCAAATGAAGTCTAATACACTTTATTATGGCAGTCAAAGTGTAATTAAGTCGGCCAAAGATCTTGTATTTTATGAGTGAACCAAGATGCGGAGGCATAGTGTTACTTTATTTGACAGCTAGTGGATAATCGG
Organism: Pseudotsuga menziesii; assembly: GCA_001517045.1. Lineage (NCBI taxonomy): Eukaryota > Viridiplantae > Streptophyta > Pinopsida > Pinales > Pinaceae > Pseudotsuga > Pseudotsuga menziesii. Next base: position 795,981 of record LPNX010583326.1, on the reverse strand, counting down.
CACACACAGCTGCAGTATTGTGCAACTCAAGAATAGACTGCAAACATTCTTTCCAAGCCTCTTGGTCCAAATAAATCTTAAAAATTTCGCGATAAGCTTGGCATCATTTCTAGTTTGAAAAATAAGGAGGTTATTGGAGTATTTAAGAGTTTCAATGTACTTGAAGTTAGATACTTGATAAGATTATGTTATAAAGTTATGTTAATAAAGTGAATTAATGTCATATTAGACACAAGTTATTTTATAGTTACATAAGTTGTTTTCTAACTTATGTAATTTCATCTGCAACAAATTCAGTAATATCAAAGTATGCTCACCCCCCCATGGACCTTGAATCTCAAGAATGGGCTAAAGATTGACCTTCTTAGAAAATATATTATGATTAGAGATTCCAGAATCCATTGAAAATATTGTTGTACATTATGCATAAGGAAAACGGGAGAAAGGAGAACATTGAAAAAGATATTTTAAGATAAATGTTATTTAGTTTATGATGGAAATGAGGGTAGTAGAATGTTTAATGACCAGGTGTGCTGTGCAGTTATGGCCTGTGTCCCAAAGTTGAAATCTTCTTGGATATCAAACATTATTTTGGCTTGCTGTGTTATGAATAATTGAGATGTATCTAGTTAGGAACCCCTAGATTGTAATAAACTAATACCAAGTAAAGAAAAGCTGTTACCTGGAGTTTTCACATGAATCCGTCTTTGTGCTTCTGTGGTCTGCCAATATCTCTTCTGTTTTACGGATTACTCTCATAAACAAGCTGGATGGATGTTGTAGAATATTTGTAATCATTTTGGACGTGTCTTGTTTCTCCAACTTGGACAAAAGGTTATTGTATCAACTCCCTTCTGCTTGATAATTGGAGTGCGCTGTAATGATGTATTGATTGTGCTTCTGTCTTAACTTTGACACAGAAACGGGAGTGTGGACCAAGGTAGCAACCACAGGTCAAGGGCCATCTGCTAGATTCTCTATTGCAGGAGACTGTTTGGATTTGAAGAGAGGTATTCTCATATTCATAGGAGGGTGCAATGAAAACTTGGAGGCCCTTGATGACATGTATTATTTGGATACAGGTATTTCAATTGTTACATGTGACTGCTTTGTCTTCTTGTAATAAATTTTGTAATGTGATGAGTAGCTTTCCAATCTTTGCATTGTTTTGAGGCTTGGAGTCTACTTATTCTATTGTAGGTGTAAGTGCATTTTGCTAGGTATTTATTTGCAGATATACATGGTGTGTATAGATGTTGTTTTTTTACTGATATGCTGGTTCCCTTTGCCGTCTGGAATGTTGCAAAGCAAGAGGCTATATGTTCTGTCAGTTTGTTCCTAGTTTTAATAAAGCTTGTTGTGTTGAATTTAGGCACAGTGCTCTCTACATATTTGATGTTCCCTTGTTGAAATGCAGAAATGAAAATGGAAAATGGACAAGATGAGCAAAAGCCAGAGAAATTTTCTTTGAGGAAGGAGTTGAAAAGAAAGCGTCAGGAGCACCATGTCTCTTCAAATGATCCTGAAAAGGAGAAAGATACGGCTAAGCTTGACGTGAAGCCTAGAAACATCTTGTCCACAACTCCACCAACCAACATTACTACTGGTATTAGTTTTGTTCTTTTCCAAATCCTTATATAACCTTTTTTCACCTGTTGTATGTTCAAATAAATGACACTTTGCAATGTGCATTTAGAAATTCATGTGGAGGATTATGGTCCTTGTGTCATTCCCTGCACATTGTTTTGATTTCACATTCTTTACCTGTGGTTGCAAAGTATATTTGGAACCTTTCTTAATCCTTTCTGTTAGATTAGAAGAAGGGAGATTTTCTGTTGCCCTGAGGATAGTTGGATGCTAATTACGTAGGATGATTATCGCTGTTGTAGACTCAAATTATTCAAGGTAATCTACTTTATGTGATACTTGCTAATATAGTCAATCATTATGTTTTTCCAGTTGAATGCAACTTCAGTCCTAGCAAAGGATACATGCAATGCATTAGTGAATATTAATCTGCTATTTTCTAGAATTAATAATCTTGTCAAAGAGTGTGATCATGTAATCTGAAATGCAATTTCACCAATCATGTATCGTAGCCACTTTACATTTAATCTTTGATTTTCTTGAATTTTGGCTGTAATTAATGAATAGGTTAAGCTTTTTGAATATCTTAGATTAAGCCCAATTGAACATTTTGCCCTTCAACTTATTATAACTGAACCAGTGTAGCCAGGTGCTTAGCTGGACCCTGACAGGCTGATTAGGCTGCCTACCAATGGCCCTGTTAGCATTAAAAACAAAGAAAGTAAAAAGCCCCCCAAAAGAAGTCTTACTCCCTCTATCATCCAAGTGACTGCCTTTATGTCACCCATTAGACATCCTTTTTGTAATGCCCCACATTCTGATTCTATTTCTATGTTGCACATGATTGTTGATGTACATCAAAAATAGAGTTTTAAATGCACTTTATGATTCGAATTATTAGCATATGTACGAGGTATGTGTACGTTAGCTATGAGCCCACACCTTGCATGCATGTGCTAGTATGCTTATTGGTTTAGTATATATATTAATCATGCTTAATTGGATTGCTTAATCATGTCGATTATAATTAGGATTAGGGAATTAAGGTTAATTAAATAGTATTATAAAATGGATGAAGAGTAAGAAATAATTGGTAGGTGAGGCATTTCAAATCTTGAGAAAGATTTAAGTTCATTACATATTGTTGATTGCCATGAGGAATGTTTCTGTTTTGATTTGAATCAGTAGATTAGGATAGAATTATTATTTTATTATAAAGATTTTTTGTTTGCACGAATCTCCCTAACTTGTGGGAGTGGCCTGTGGTTTAAGAAACCACGACCTAGGGGCATCCAAACCATCAAAATCAATCGAGGATCTCACCTGGACTAGGCCACATCAACCCTTACCATGGATGGTTTCATTTTTTGTGTCTCCCATTACCATCGAGTTTCAAACCATGGGCCGTGTAACAAACATAACCCCTCAAATACCAACCGCGCTACTGAGACTTGACATTATTTTATTATAAAGTTATCTTTGAATGGCGTGCCATGATTATTAAGTAGTTTACTTGGTTGTGTATTGGGGGTGTGCAAAGTAGAGGAGCTGGATGAGACTTTGGGGGTTTTAAGGATCACTTATGGGGGAAAAAACTTAGAGAAAAGGGAGGAGAGGAATGGGAAAGGTTTTTTAGGAAAATTTTGGTGAAAAAAGACAAGGGGTGATGCTTTGTGAGGGATGCTTCTGTGCTACGAGGAGTGATTACGGTGTTGCTTCTATATTCTTGGAGTTTTGGGCACGGGGGCCAAAAAACTCTTGCGAGTTTTTGGAACTAGGGAGCCAGAGAGGCTATTCCCAGTGGCTAGGTGGTTAGACTTAGTTGGGTAACTATGAAGCTGCCATAAATCCAAAGCTGTTGGGAGCCTGCCTTGGTGTAATGTTCCTAAAAGTGACATGCATGCAAACCCTAAAAATGGCATGCATGCAAACCCTATAAATGACATGCATGCAAACCCTAAAAATGGCTTGCATGCAAACCCTAAAAGTGACATGCAAACCCTAATAGTGACATGCAGGCAAACCCTAAAAGTGACATGTGAACCCTAAAAGCGATATAAGAAGGTTAGTTGAACCAAAAAAGATCATTGTTATTAGTCATCTTCTTGGAAACATATTTTGGGAGCTCGGTGAGCTACTTAGGGTTTAAGGTGGATTGCCTTGACCTAATTGGATTCGGTGGTGAAATCTATGCACCCTAACCAATTACTAGGGTGAATCATCCATATTCACCAGTGTGCACATCATTGCATCGTAAATCTATTGGGTTTAGGGCAGTGTTGGAGCCTCTTCACAACTGTGCGCATCCATTCAAGATTGAGCAATATTCTCCTTCACTATCTAGGGCACATTCATTAAGCATTCAAAACAGTAAATCTCTATCAGCTATTGTATGGTCATTTACCGAGAACGTGAATATCCTTATCCTTGAATATATACCCAATCAAGCATTGGGAGAGAAGGCCATCAGTTATTAGGGCTACGTGGGAAGTATAAAAGGCATGGACAGTCTCATTCAGTCACAACAAAATAGTGATTGCTCATCTATATCAGCCTCCAACTTATAGTAGGCTGGGCGTGACCTCTCTATATTTGGGTGTCATCACATGCAAGATTTTGCCCATACACTACAGCTTGAGCAGTCTCCATCATTCAGGAAAGGCAGCGACCTTTGATATCGTTGAAAACAATTTCAAAGTGGCACGATCTATTAGTTATAGCAACGATACATAAATTTGGAGGTCAGATCTATTTTAAGGAAGTCATGTTGCCCCTTTGGAGTTGCATGCATTACATTCATGTGTAATCTGCAGTGTTCAGGTACACAGGGTACTCCCAAAAGACCGAACACCTTGTGCAACCGCTTCACACAAATAGATCACAGATCAACACACCGATGTTTGTCACGTGGTTAAAATCCTCGAGAGGGAAACAGTCCACGGCCCCAGCCAAATAGCTACTTGGAGCAATTTATTATGCAAAAGAAAGAAAGTTACATGAGCTTCTCATAATCGATCAACTAGCCAATGACCCTTTATGCTCTTTAAATAGAGATCATAGACCAATCAGGTGTTAAACCACGGATCAATGGTAGTTATGATCTAAGAGAAGTTGAACCGTCGGATCACTCTATGTCTAGAACATATCGTGACCATCGGATTAGAATATTTACAAATGCATACTAATGCATACTAAAGAAACACACTTTTACCTAACGGATATATTACACAAGTTGATCTTAACTAACTCCTAAGTGTCTAAATATCCTAACATCCCCCCTTAAGAACAACTTGGGATAGGATTGAAGGATTTACAAAAGTGACACTATTAGGAGAAGGAAGGAGGCATTAGAGCCTATCCCCCCTTAAGGACACATTCTTGAACTCCTAACATAGACCCAAGTTTAGAAAACTTTGCTTCTGTAAGAGACTTGGTGAAGATGTCTGCAACTTGATCATCTGTAGGGCAATAGAGAACTTCAATAACACTATCATGAACAAGATTTCTGATGAAGTGCATGTGTAGCTCAATGTGTTTGCTGCGCTGATGTAGAACTGGATCTTTGGCAAGCTTGATGGCACTTTGATTGTTGCACCAAAGTGGAGTAGGCTGTTGCTGCTCGAATCCAAACTATGAAAGGATTTGTCGAAGCCATAAAGCTTCCTGACTGGCATTAACTGTGGCTCGATATTCTGCTTCTGTTGAAGAAAGAGAAAGTGCTTGTTGTTTCTTACAAGCCCAAGTGATAGGTTTAGATCCCAGACTGAAAACATAACCTGCGGAAGACTTCCGATCATCAGGATCGCCGGCCCAATCTGAAACAGTTAAACCAACCAACAAAGGTTTCCCCCCTGTACTGTAATGAATCCCAAACTGAATTGTACCTCGAATATATCGAAGTATTCTTTTTGTTGCTTTTTAGTGACTTTCATGAGGAGTTTGCATATAACGGGCAACACGACCAATGACAAAGGAAAGGTCAGGACGGGAATGAGTCAAGTATAAAAGACTACCAACAAGTTGACGATACAAGGTGGCATCTACTTCAGGGGAAGTACAAGTGGCAGAAAGTTGGACTCTAGACTGGAAGGGAGAAGGGGTTGGTTTACAATCTTCCATGTGGAAGCGACGAAGAAGGTCACAAGCATACTTAGATTGGGAAAGAAAGATTCCTTCTTTGGTTTGCAAGACTTGGAGACCAAGAAAATAATGCAAATGTCCTAAGTTTGACATTTCAAAATTTTGCTTGAGACTAGATTTCACATGGGTTATAAGTTTAGGGTCACTACCAGTAAGGATAAGATCATCAACATAAAGAACAAGTATGATGAGATGGTTTCCTACTTTCTTGGTATAGACATTGGGGTCAGAATGGCATCTAGAAAAACCAGTGTCAAGGAGAAAGCTATCCATTTTGGCATACCAATGTCTAGGAGCTTGCTTAAGACCATATAAGGATTTCTTAAGGAGACAAACAAGGCTAGAGTTATCCTGAACATATCCAGGAGGTTGTTTCATGTAAATTTCCTCATGTAAATCACCATGTAAGAAAGCAGACTTGACATCCATTTGATGGACTTCCCAGTTATGTAAGGCTACAAGGGAAAGAAAAAGGCGGATGGAGTTCATTTTTGCTTCAGGGGCAAAGGTTTCATTGTAGTCAATCCCTTCAACTTGGGAAAAACCTTTGGCAACTAACCTTGCCTTAAGTCTTTCAACACTTCCATCTGATGCATACTTAGTTCTGTAGATCCATTTACATCTGACAAGTTTTCTTCTTTTTGGAAGAGGAATAAGATCCCAAGTATCGTTCGCCATTAAGGAACGATATTCTTCATCCATAGCTGCATGCCAATTTGGATTTCCTGAAGCATTTGCAAAAGTTTTTGGATCATGATTCTCGGAAACTTGAGCCAAAAGAGAAGAGGCTCGTTGAAACTGAGAATGTGTTCGACGTTGATCTCTAGGTCACCGTCAAGATCACCAGCTGCTTCACATGTTGAACGGACCCACCGAGGAGGCATTGGTGCTGGTGCAATTGGAGGAACATGAGCAGGCAGAGGTGGATTTTCGTCCTCACTGTCATCATCAAAAACTGGAGTTGGAAACCTGTCAAGGAAGCTGGAAGTAGAAGAAGAAGAAGGCACAATCGTTGAATCAGGCTCGCAGGCCAAAGATGGCACACCCGCCAAGTTAGGCTCGCAGGCCAAGAGATTTTCATCAAATTTAACATCTCTTCTAATGATTATATCATGAGAATGTGGCTGAAGAAGTCTATAACCTTTTACATCTTCAGAATATCCAACAAATATGCACTTTTCACTTTTAGGCTGCAATGCTTTCCGTTTTTCATCTAGAATGTGAGCCCATGCTTCACAACCAAACACACGAAAGTGACTTACATCTGGTTTAATTTTACTCTATGCTTCTTCTAGTGTTATACCTTGTAACACTTTGGTGGGTGTGCGATTAACTATGTAATTTGCACAATTTATGGCCAAAGCCCAATATTGAAGAGTTAGTCCCTTAGATTGGATCATACAATTAACCATTTCTTTTAAAGTGGGGTTCTTCCGTTCAGCTACACCATTTTGTTGTGGTGTATATGGAACAGTGTGCTGTTGTTGGATTCCTTGTTTAGTGCAAAAAGTAGTGAACTTGTTGTTAACATATTCTCCTCCATTGTCAGATCTTAACTTAATAATTTGATGACCAGATTGTTTTTCAACAAGGGCCTTGTAGGCCAAGAAAATGTTAAATACTTCGCTCTTAAGTTTTAGGAAGTAAACCCAAGTGCGTCTGGAGTAGTCATCAATGAAAGTTAAGAAATATTTGAAACCAGAAAAAGATGCAGATGGAAGAGGACCACACAAGTCACTATGCACAAGCTCCAAAGGAATCGAGGCGTGCCAAGAGGCACGTTTGTCAAAACTGTCCCGATGATGTTTTCCGAGTACACAATTGGAACAAATACCATCCTTGCAAGATACCATTGGAAGACCAGTCACCATATTATCTTTACATAGTTGTTGCAATGAGCGATAATTTAAGTGACCAAATCGCTCATGCCAAAGTTTGCTCAAGTTATCACTGTGAGCAACAAAAATTGAAGGAAAAGGTGATGACCCAAAGTTGTTAAATTTGTACAACCTGGTAATATCATCAACAGTTCCAGTAGCTAGGACATTTTGAGAATTTTTAAAATCGTTGGTTACAACTTGGTGAGGTGTAAATGTCACAGTTTTACCTTCACCTGAATGAGTAAGTTGATAGACTGATAACAAATTGCAGGAAATTTTTGGAACACATAGTACATCACTGAAATGACCATTTTCTACTGGAACTGTTCCAGATCCTACAACACTTAGAGATCTATCATCACCAACAAATATTTGTTTAGTGTTACATTCATGCATAGTAGAAAGTATGGCTTGATCCTTAGCCATATGATAAGATGCTCCAGAATCAATGAGCCATTCATTTGAAGTAGAAGAAGAAGATGCAGTATAAGAGTAACCAGAAGCACAAAGTGCATGTCCATGAGAGTTAGATTCTGAAGACGAATCTGTGCTGAGGTGGTGCTTCTTCATTGCTGCTTCCAAGGCTGCCATCTTCTTGAAACACTTAGATTCATCATGATTATCTTTCGCACAAAAATTGCAATGATCCTTTTCGCTTGGATCCTTTGTCATTTTTTAAAGGAGGAGCTGACTGAGAGGGTTTGGGACCCTTGTTGTTTGGCTTATTATTGCGAAAATTCTGTTTCTTGAGAGGCTTGGACTTTTCTTTCTGTTGGGACAATAAGGCTTTTCTAGATGTATCTGCATTGTTAATTATTCCAAGATGAATGAGCTTATCTTGCTCTCTAATTAAGGAATCACAAAAGGATTCAAGACTAGGCTCTTGATAGCTAGTTGCAGTCAAGGATTCTTTCATGGAGTAGAATGCAGTGTTATCGGAACCGGACCGGAACCGCCAAAACCGGCCGGTCTGACCGGTTTACAGGGTTGGCCGGTCCGGTCACCAAATTTTTTTTGAAAAACCGGATTTTTGTCCAGACCGACCGGCCAAAACCGGCCAAAACCGGCCGAACCGGTCAAAAACCGGCCGAACCGGCCGGTCTGGACTGGGGACTTAGGAAACTGATTTAAAAAAAAAAAAACCAGAAAACTCAATTTTTAATAGCTTGTGTGACTTGTGGGATGAGTTGTTAGGAGTCTGGTTGAACTGGAAAATTATTGTAACTTATCCATCAGTAGTGGGTGCTTGAATATCTAGTTACATTGCATTTTCTAGTCTATCTGCAGATACTTGAACATCTAGTCTCTGCTGTCCAAATTCTAACAGCTAAGACCACTATCATCTTGATCTGTCTTTTTTGGTCCTGGAGCAATCACCTTGGTTTATACATTGTCATGGGTTTCTGTCTCTGTTGGAGAGGACACTGTTTAGAGATCATTGCATTTTTTAATCAGAGTTTTTTCATCTGTCGCAAGGGAAGGTAGGCTCAGTTTGATCTCCAGAAGGTTAACAAACAATAGGAGCTGGTTTAATCTATAGGTCCATGCCCCAAATAGAGCCAAACGGCCAGTGGACCTTTTAACAATTTCCAGCTGGATCCCATGGCACATGGCCTCCAACATTGCAATTGCCATCAAGCAGTGCCCAAAGGGTAAGTAATTAATTTCGCAATGTGTCATTGAATATGGTATATCTAATTTGAGTTGAAGTGTTGCTGGAGTAAATTTTGTTTGCAATAATTGGTAGTCTTTAATTTCTTGCATTTGTAGGTAGAAACAACCTTAGACTTTTCTTTATTAAGATCCAACCCCCTTCGCTTCGCTAGGAGATGGCCTAGATGGAGGAGCCGAGTATCAGGTGACACCACTTGGCTTGAGCCTGCCCCCAAGGTCGAACCCAATGGCTTGAAGATATCTGCCACATTACCGATGTGTGAATTAGGCGGCAGCAAGTAGTAATGAAGATTTCAAACACTGCAGGTTGTGATGATCTGAAGGATCATTTTGTGGGGTACCGTTGGAGTTTTTTGGTCCAAGATTCTGTTTTTCTTTCTTACAAAGCCATTGTGTGCTGTGTATTTCTATCATGTTTGGAATATCTGGTTAGCTTTGTCAAACAGAAAACTTCTGGACAGTTCACTATGTGAATGTAAGGGATAACCAAGGGAGATCACAGGTGGAATAAGATTCGAAATAATGCAATGGGGGACTTATAAATAATGCTGATATAAAGAGAGGGCTGTCTTGGTGTGTTTCCTACTCTACGGTGATATGGACAGCAGGTTTAGATCTATATTTTGAAGAGGTTTCAACCAGCACAGACCGCATCTAACTGATAACCTCTTAACACAGAACTGCCCCACACATATTAACTGATTTAAGGTCTGAAATGCTGTATGTTTTCAAGCAGAGAGGGCACAGAAGAGATCCCTCTCCACAGAGAATCACAAAGAAATCAATCAATTCTTATTCATTCCCTGCAATATAAATCAAAATGGTAAAATGAAGTTGGACACTCTCTTTAATCCAGGCTGAAGTTAACTCTATATCCAAAGGAAAACATTGAATAAATATTGCAAGGTGAACTGTGCATGTGATCGGGCTGTGGTTAGGTGGTCAGTTAAGACAGAATACAATAAATGTCATGTGCTTGCATCCAACAGAAAACCATGTGTTTGGAGGTTTGTCTGAGGAAAGTTACCCATAGCAGATTTTATACCCATGATATCAATGATGAGAAATAACCTTGTAATATATATTGTCTATCTATCGTTCATGATGATACATGATTTTGCTACTGAGAAGAGCCCAGATCAGTAACTTTACTTATTCATATTTGTAGGAAAAGGTCCCTTTGCATGGTGGATTGCAGACAAGCTCAGTGATTCTTGGCAATCCTCTGCGATTTAAACACTGAATGGTAATGTAGACAGATGCAAACACAGTTTACAAAAGGCATCAGCCTTGTAGTAGTAACAAGTTGCTGAGTTTATAGGCTGAGAGGTCAGCGCAAAAGCATAATACAAAGGGCAATTTAAGGAAAGTTGATGGTGGTTTGAAATTGGAGGAAAGGGAGTCGATGAAGGGACAAATTTGATTTTTGTCTTGGGTAGTAAGCACTAAATGTTAGAAAACAGCAGAAAGCAAACCTTTTTGTGCTTTAGTGGTTTATTCATTTTTCCATAAAACCTGCATGGGGGTTTTTAGAGGTCTATATATTCAGATTTGGAGGGCAGAGATAGGGTTAGATAGATCATTTGGAGCAGTGATTGTAGCAGCAGAACGACACTTCAGTCTCTTATCCGCTACGCTTTGACCACTGCCATCGTTGTGAGTAGGGGGAATCTTTGACAGCTTGTCACCTATGATCTACTATGATGTAGACAATCTCTTGGGTAATATGTTATTAAATCAGTTATGCTTATTCTAGTTCTCTGATTCTTGGCTGTCCACGATTTGATTGTTCGTACTGAATCACTGATTGGTAGTTATATGCCCTTGTTTTGGGCGTTCAATAAGCATCCTGCAGCGCAGCATTTATTGATGCCGCAGCAGGGATATGAACCGTTTGATCTGATCCAACAGTCAATCCAATGGTTCAAAACCCTGCTGCCGCAGCATTAAATGTTGCGCTGCAGGGTGCTTATCGAATGCTCTTGTTTTATTTTTCCTTTACTCGGGGCACAATTCTTTTTCATTGATTTTCATTATTTTCTTGTGAAAGCCAATTCTAAAACCTGATCTCAACCATTAAATCTATTTTTTGATAAAAGCCTTGCTCTTAGCTGTTAAAGGACAGTGAAAGAGGGAGTTTTGTATGCTGTTTTCCTCATAATATGTTCTGATTTATAGATCAGAATACAGTAGATGTCTTCTAGGGACACCCCCCAGTGACTGGAAAAAGACCAGTCCAAACGGAGAGACTCACCAACTGTGACAAGGGCTGGTTTGCCTAGAATTATTGCGTAATTTTTCCTCTGCAGATTTGTGTGATAACAAGGCCGAGATCCACCAGTATACATCTTATAGGGACTCCCCTCCGTGGCTGGAAAAACACCAGCCCAAACAGAGAGGCTCACCAACCATGACGGGCTGGTTTGCCTATAATTATTGTGTAAATTTGTCTCTGTAGATTTATGTGATAATAAGGAATGCTCTCTTGAGGCTCTTTGTGAGGGAAGCCCCGTCTTGGGATGCAGCCTGCAGGTGCATCTTGGAGATGGCTATATTGCGCCATGGCAATTCCAATAATTAATGAGATGGAAGCTGATGCAATCTTGCCTAACCGAGGGCGTCATTTGGTTGGTCAAGGTTGAGAACAACTGAGGGGAGAGAGTCCCCAATTACCTCTCAGAGATTGCGAACAAACCATTTACCTAAGTTATCAGGATTCAGATACAGATACGTGTACGGATCCGTCAAGTTTTTGAATAGCCAGGATCCGGATACGCCGGAGAAACGACACGTACAAATAATATAAATTTTTTTATATCAAAATTTAAAAATAAAATCTCAAAAAAATTTAAATATATAGATGTTTCTAATTATATAGAATACTTATATAAAATGAATAATTTATGGATAATGTTTATAATTAATAACTTCATTTAATTCATGGTTAAAGTTACTAGTATATCATAATTCCATGATATAATTACTTATTTATATGATAATTATAAAGTTGCTATGATTATTATAATTCAATTTATATATGATAGTTATAAAGTTACTATGATTACTGTAATTCAAGTTATATAGAGTAGAATTTCTCTTTTATATGGTTTGTTGTTACTTAGATATATAATTGATATTGACTATAAAAAATTGAAGTCACTTTACATTGAACAACCCAAATCTTATTAAAATCATCCCTTTTACTTCATCACTTTTCCAAAATCGTGGTTCTAGCCCTGAATCATTTATAGCAATGTTAATATTTGTCGTGGTCGTAATTTGAGACTGACGACGCTCGCATTTCTGTTGCGGTTTCCCATGTGTTCTAACAAATGGTGGCACAGATAGATCGTCATATAAAACCAAGTGGGTGAGCCCTTAGCCAATGGGTGCCCTCCTTTTTCCAACCAATAAGTGCAACCTGTTACTGTGCTATGGATTTCGTCTGATTATAAATGGGCTCCACAAGTGATTTCAAAATCCATGGGCTCCAAATACGACGAGTCGATCAAATATTGCAGTCAGTATTCATTGTCTTGATTGGAGTGAATCATGGGTAGATCCTAGGTGAATCTGGATCCCGATCCGTACCAGATCCGGGATCCACGTATCCATTGCCTAGGGTAGATGGATCCGATAACACAACCATTTATGCTGTTTCATGGCTGCTAGAATCAGGTCTCTGGATTTCCTAAACTCCTCTACTTGTGACCTCCTAAGTTCATCATACATATTTCCTTTGTGTGGGAGGGATGAAATCGTTGTCTTGGTTCCGAGGGCTCAAAGCATAGTTGCATGGGTACTGCTTCCGGGATTTTGGCAACCCGTACCCGGCGTTTCCCCGCTCCTGGGAGCTTAGGACCTAGTACGAAATGTCCCCTTTTTGATGAGAGCTTCTTTGGGAATTTGGGAGCTTTTTGGGAGCTTTTTGGGAACTTGCTTTTGCCACCCCCTTTTTATTGGGAGCTTGTAGAAGCTCCCTATCTATTTGGGAGTTTCCTGAAGCTCCCAAAGATACAGGGAGCTTCTACATGCTCCCGACCATGTGGAGGCCAAAATCATAAGAAAAGTGTTGAAAATCAATTGCATGATTGAAGTTTATTGTGTCAAGAAATCACCAATAATAAAAATTTCAATTGAGTCTATCAATAATGCCATTTTTTAATTTTCAAGGTTATATAAATAAAGAGTGCCCACACCTCCTAAATGTTTAGATCCATTCACACTCAAAATATATGCTGGAAGTGTACTTAAGTGAATACAAATGGATCTTTTACAATACTAAGATATTGAACAACTTCAATTCATATCTCAATTTATTATAGCTAGCTTACGTTATTCATACTGACTAATATAGCAATTTAGGATCATGATTCATAAACCATATCAAACTCAAGATACCAAAAAATTTGAAAGTTTGTTAGTTAAACTTAAAACAATCGAGTTCATTCACATTAGAAGTAAGTAGTAGTTACCTTGAAAAAAATGCAGAGGCACCCAAAGACTAACCACTCTTAGGAGCAATAATATAGATGGAGTTGGAACAAGGAATTAGAAAAATATTGAATCTTATGATTTATGAAGCTTTTGGTGCTTCGTACACATATATGCAACCTGCCTTTACAAACTCGTACAATGAGATTTGTATAATGTGGACCTAGCGGAGCGAGCAAATTTAAAAAGAATGAATTTCATGACACTACTAGAGGATTAAGAGGATAAAATAGTTTAAGCTATGAAATTAACCAATTATGTTTTTTTAACTTTATTTTTTTAAAATATATTTTAAAAAATTAATATATATATTATTGCCGCTCCTAACCCTATGTTTCCTGCAAATTTGGGCAAAGCTTCTAGCTGTAACAGATACTCTTGTCCGCGTACCCAACGTACCCTCGTTCCAGAAACTTGTGCAACATAGGCTCAAAGCTACATTTACAGGGGACAAACAAATGCCTTGACTACTCTAAGGGATGTCTAACCATACCTGGGGATGATGTGGACATGTTAAAGAGGATCGATGTTTCCCTGAAATATTGCAGGGAGATGGGGAACATTCCCTACATAGACTTTGACATACCTCTATAAGGATTTGCTTTGGGGACATGGGAATATTAGCGATACATTCTAGTGTGTCATAGCTTTCTGCAATCAATCCCATAAAGGGAGATTCCTTGTTAACATTCCAAAATAACTTTTCACATGACCAGAAAAGACTATCACGCTGCACCTACATTTGGTTGTTTTGCAACAATGAATTGGAAGAAGCATCAACCTTATAATAAGTATCAAGCAGTGATGACTCATCACAAATACTTTACAGTTTTAATCCACTGAGCAAATAATGTTCGAAACTTGCTATGAAATAACTAATCAATTTATAAATTTCATCCCTTTGTAGAGTTCCATGCTTGGGAGTTAATCTGCATGATGGAAATAAGGTTATGAGGGCAAGTTTGGCAGTATTTCAGGGCTGGAATGTATTCATGCTAATGGGAGGGAATAGGAGTGACCACTAAGGCTACTACAAGGGAGTGAAGGCTAGTGTTCACACTAATGAAAAAAATAATTCCGACAGCGTTTACTAAATCTTCTATACCAGTGGCATTAGTTATGTCTGCAGTCTTATGAATAATTTCTTATTGTTTTGGATAGACATTGTGAAGAGTATTTGCAGCTTCTGTTGAAGCTGGCATTATTAGCTAAGCAGAATGTTGTTTTAGATCCAAGGATTTTTAAAAATCATAATGCAATCTTTATAGCTTTATAGCTTTTATGATGATGAATACATGCCTATAGTACCATTAGCTTATGTGATAGAGCTATTCATTTCAGACCATGTTTTTTGATTGCATTTATCCTTTACAAGGTTAAAAGTAATGCTTAAACAAGTTCAAGTAACATAGACATTTTCATATCTGTTCTTTTTGGTTTTGGTTGCAACAGATGCCTGTTTGATTTCGGTGTTTGTATCTGGGGATTCTCAATATCTCGCTCTATTGTTTACGTCTCCAATTGTTGCAAAAATATAAAAGTACGAAATTTGCAATGCAGGTCAAGAAAAACCTTCTGTGCACGCTTCCAAGCCTGTCGAAGAGAAGATATTTGAAGCAAAAATAACTGATGTGTTTCATTATGGATATACTATTGAATCCCACATTGAAGGGAAGCCTCTGCGTGGGTTATTGTTCTCCTATAAACCTGGCTTTGCTCATGCTGTTCATGCTTATCTCACCAGGTAAATCTGAAGGAACAGATGGATGCTTTCTAGTTCAGGCATATTATCTTCTCCAGACTTTACCTTAATTTTTATTATAAACATATTAAGCAAGTAATGTATTCACACTTCTGCTTACCTTATCATGGTAATTGCCTTAGATTTTGTCTCAGTTATAACTTCTAAGCATTGTATAAAGACTAAAGTGTTTTAACTTTATTACCATGTCCAGGAAGAAGCTGGCCTCAGAAGCGAGTACTATGAAGTCGAGTGAAACACGAAAGCCTAAATTAAAGATTGCTCGTGCAATTAAGCAATCTGTGAAGAGAGCAGAAGATGGGCAATCTAACTCTGTTATGGATGTAGAATCTCCAGCACAAGGGACTGCTGCAGAGCCACTTGCTTCGCCATTAAATCAACCTGTAGCCTCAGCAGATGTGTATCGTCACTACATGGTTGCTTTTCAAGCCCATCTTTGCCCTTTTTCATTGGTGTTAAGATTCTTGCTTTATAGCCATCAGATTTCAAATATTTAGTTGTGTTTTTGGTCCATTTTAAATTCTTATTTTAGATTGAGTAAGAAAAAAAGGAAAGAAACTATATTAATTGTATAAAATTTTCAAATTAGGTCAATAGGACCCAAAAGTATATCAAGCTACTATGTCGGTGTGGAAATGCCTAAAAAATATCCTGAAATGGAAAAATAACAAACTCAGAAAATAAAGGGGAAAACCCAAATAGGGAAACCCTGGACAAAGAAGCAGAGTCTGATTGTGTAAAAGGAGAGAAAGTGCTCCAGTAACAGAAGGTTGTATTGATCATGGCTAGAAGCCATGAAAATTATTTAATCCCACTCTTTATCAGAATCAGAGGAGCGTGTAGTGCTGTCAAGTGTCAACCACCATGAAAGCTCAGTTGCTAAGCCTGTTTGCTTCTAGAGAATGGATAAGGATGTAAGGGCCAAGTTGGACTAGCCTAGGTGGAAGTTGACCAGCCCTCATTGAAGCACTTCTAACAAACAAGGTTGATAGATACCTAATTAAAGAGAGAAACACACTAAAAAGAGGTAAACCAAATAGGTAAATCCGAGCCAAAAAAGCAGATTCTGATTGTGTACAGGAGAGGAAGTACTCATGTAACAGAGAAGGTTGTATTGCTCAGTTGGTAGAAGCATTGAAAATAATGTAATCCTACACTGCATCAGAATCAGTTGAGCATGTAGTGGTATCTAGTATCAAGTATCAACCACCATGAAAGCACAGATGCTAAGCCTGTTTCTCTGCTAGAGAATGGATAAGGATATGAGGGTGAAGATGGGCTAACCTAGGTGGAAGTTGAGTACTCCTTAGCAAAGCTCTTCTAGTGACCAAGGTTAATAGATTCCTAATGGAAGTCTGAAATAAACTAAGAAAATAAAGGGGTTAACCCAAATAGGTAAGCCCTAGACAACGAAGCAGAGTCTGATTGTGTGAAAGGAGAAGAATTACTCCTGTAACAGAGAAGGTTGTATTGATCATGGGAAGAAGCGATGAAAATAATTTAATCCTACTCTGAATCAGAATCAGAGGAGCGTTTAGTGCTGTCAGCCACCATGAGAGCACAGATACTAAGCCTGATTGTCTTCAAGAGAGTGGATAAGGATATGAGGGCCAAGATGGACTAGCCTAGGTGGAAGTTGAGTGCTCCTCACTGTATCTCTTCTAACCACCAAGGTTGACAGATACCAAATGGTAGAGAGAAAAGAATGCTGCAGGAGAGATCCTTACCCGCCTTCCTTCCCCCCCTTCATTCTTGCATCATAAGCCCACTCCAGAAATGCGCACTATGGAAGCTCCCTAGGATTGTGCTCCAGAAAAGCTCCCAATTGGAAGCTTTTTCGAGAGTGCAACCTTAAACATTGTTTAAGATTTTGAGAATTGCTCGTGGATAGCTGAATTCTTTCTCTTTTTTCATTCCTTTACATATATAAATTGATTGTTTTTGCTTCCTGATGTTTATAACTTTGTAAAGACTTTGTAACTTTGTAACTCTTCAATTTTATTTCCGGTTCTATTTTGTGTTATCTGTTTCTTAACTTTGTAACTTTTAATGGTTAAGTGTTGGTTAGAAAGTCTTGAGACATGTAATAAATGGTTCCGGTACTAGTATATAGTTGTTCCTCTTTTTTCATTCCTTTGCGCTTCATATGATTGTTTTTGGTTTGTGACGTTTATAACTTTGTAACCATTAGATGATTGATGCATTTTTGTTCAATTTCATTTCTTATTCTACTTCATGCCATCTGTTTTTTAAACTTTGTGACTTCTAATGGTTAAGTGTTGGTTACAAAGTCTTGGGATGTAATAAATTGTTCATGCTCTAATCTGGAATGTGGAATTGTTAATTTGAGGACTGAGATAACATGTGGAAAATCACCCCATCTTGTTGTGGAGCACACTTGTCCAAATGGACAATGGTGGGGACAAAAAATTGCTGAGATAAAATGACCAAATGCTGAGTTAGATGATGACAAAGGCACCTTGGCCAAGTCACATGCTGATTTGGATGGCTGAGATGAAAAATAATGAGCTGGAAACGAAGGATGCAGCCCTTTGGAGAGAGAAAGAGCCCCCCTCTTAGTGACTTGGGTAAATGGGGCTTAAACACACTGAAATTTGTCGTCAAGTTGCTGATTTATCATCTCAATCATATTTGAGCAGGACCCACTTCAATAGTTGTCCAATTAGGATTTCCTGTTGCCATTTCAATTATGCTCTGCCATACTTAGGAAATTTTTTAATCATACCTTAGTAAGTCTGATTCATAGTTGCCAATTAATTAGATCTTGGTCCTACCATGGGATTTATACTTGGAAATTGCCTTGGATGATATCCATGATGCTTTATGAATCCATACCAATCATTATCATGCCGAAATCTGATCTGAAATCTTCAATTGCATGTTCCAAATTATTAAAATTGGAATCAGCCATTTTTTAATCTCATATTTAGGAAAACCATTAATTTTTGCCTATTTGTCCATATGAGCTGAAAATCATATCTGGAAATATCAAATTGGCTTCCAAAGTTTTCAGCATGTTGAATGCTGATGAAGTATAGAGTACATGTTGCTAAGTGGTCTTGTTGATCAAGTCAAACTCCCTTGACCAAGTCAAAATGTTGAAAAAGTTAGCTTTGGTCAAAGTTGGACAAACTTCTCCAATGAATGAATGGACCTCTCTAATGCCTTTGAAACTATGTCACAGGGTTCGGCGAATTTTATCCATGAAATTCGAAATTCGCCGAACTTTATCAAAAAAAACGAATTCGTTTAAGTTCGTCGAATTTCAAAGCCGAACTCCAAATCGAACCGAATCGAACCTAAACGAACCTCATTGAATTCGAATTTAAACGAATTTAATCCGAACTTGAAAACGAATTTAAAGTAGAAAGGAACAAATTAGGGTTGAAATTCGTTGAATTTCAGAGCAATTTTAGTTTTTAATATAATTATTTTTTAAAACTTTAACCCGAGTCACTATACTTTTCTGCCCGTTCCCGCGTTCAACTGTCATATCGCTGCCCGCATTTGCTCCCAAGTGTGTTGCTCCTTGCCACAACCCAGTGCCCACAGTATCGAGTCCCTTATTCCCTACGGACCTGCATTCAGCCACATTTGCTCCCGTTTTTGTTGTTTGTTGCCATAGTCGAGTTCCCACAATTTCAAGTCGCTTATCCGGATCCCTTGCATTGAGCCACCAACATCATTCTTTCACTATTGACTGTTCACTACTCCAAAGATTGTGACTCTGTAGCACTATATAGTGCACACCGTGACACCACAGCCTGCGACTCCACTGCACAGTTACTGCACCAATGCTCCAGTGCACATTCACTCGTGAACAGTGACTTTGTGTACATGCAGGATGCAACATTGAGCATAATGATAAAATCTAATGTCTTTTCTTTATTTGTTAGTCATTTTATTTTATTGTATATTTTATTATATATATATATGATTTTTTTATATTGGCGAACCTAATGCCGAACCTCATCCCGAACTTCATAAAAAAAATCGAATTCGAATCGAATTTCAAGGTTGTCGAACTCGAATTCGAACCCGAACCATGTGACATAGCTTTGAAATGAGGAATAACAATCTTATATGAGTTAAAATGATGTTGAGTTATAGTTAGAATATTAACATACAATGATTGTTCAAGTGAATCATTACATAGCTTCAATCATATACCATGCCACATAAGGTTGATGCAAAGCATGAGGTTAGTGTTTTATAAACATGTCATCATCATATCAACATCAAGACCAACATAAAGCCTATTTTTCCTTTGGATGAAGTGGATGGAAAAGTCCAAATAGCTAGTCAATTGAAAGTTTTGCTCAAAAGTGACTAATTGACCCAAGATGGAGGAGGTCAAGGGAAAACTTTGTGTTCTTCACCAATAGGGAAAACAATAGATAATGTGTCTCACAAATGAGTGTTGTGTAATGAGATACCATTCCTTTAGACCCTAGCAGTCACACTTCCTCCCTCTTTGTTTGCTTTTAGCTTCTTTTTGGATTTGTCTTCTTTGATTTTTCTTGGACTTTTTCTTTGTGGAGACCTTAGGATTTATTTTACTTGGAGGCACTCGCAAGTAAGACTTGCTTCTTTTCCTTTGGATTGTTTGATTTATGCAATTTGTCTTTGTCTCCTTTTGCTTTTCTTTTTGATCCGGTGAAGATTTTTCTTTTATACCAACTTATGGTACAAGGAGTCTTGGAAAGGGAGTTGTCTTCAAATGCCCTTTTTGAGGCATTGAAGGGGGATAACCTTTCATGTTTTAAGTCTAGGGAGAAGCATTGCTCAATGGAAACTCTTCTAGTTTCATAAACAGTTACTCCGATGGATTTACAAGGAAGCCTCCTAAACCGTTGCAGGATTCGTCACAACACAAGCATGCTCGAGGCACAACAGGGAGGTCAAGAGTCAATCTATCATTCTCTATCGAATGGGATTTTGAAACAATGGTGGAGTGGTATGGAGATGGATATAATATTATAGGGTCATATTTGGAGCCAAAGGAGATTTATAACCCCTGTAACTAGGAGTTGTTAGGTAACGATATGTACATAAAATAAATATTTGTACTAAGTACTAGCCTATGGAACATCTCTATTAATTATGCTTATCAGAATCAATCATTGTGAGCAACATGAAGAACTTCTAAGATACAATCATCAATCTAAGTCATAGTCCATAAAAACATATCCTTGAGGCATGGAATGACAAATATAGGACATATAGCATGGCATCATCACAAAGCAAAGCATGGCATTTGTGATAACAACGTAGCTTTGATCATGTAATCTGTTCAGAATATTGAATCTCAACCTGATCTCTGAGGCAGAGAGATGGGCAAAAACCCCATACAGAAATTGGTATAACATGTTCTTTGAGTGGTTCTTGTGCTTATATGTTTTGTGGGACCATTGTCTTTCATTGCATGGCGATAGATTTTGGTTACCTCTACTTTTTCTTAGTGGGTTACATAATTCTCAAAGTCTTGTATGAACACCTTACTTGGCTAGTATGTTGAGTATCATCTGGTTTCGTTGGTATTCTTTTTCTTAGTTAGCTTCTTAGTATGTTGCTTAATTTCAACCCTCATCAAGGGCTTGAATCTCACAGGTTGACTTAGTTTTAGATCCAACCATATAATGCCTTGAAATATATTAAGACTACATCTTATTCATTTTTTAAGTGTTGCACCATTATGACATACTAGGAAATATCAATGGTAAAGTTATTGATCTTTTGTCCCTTATTATACTTTTCTTAACCCACATTCATACATGGATGATGAAAATCATTTTCACATGACAAGCTTGATCCTTTCCTAGTTGATATGACATGTCTCTTGAACACTATATAAGGAGTCTTCTTGAC
Organism: Pseudotsuga menziesii; assembly: GCA_001517045.1. Taxonomy (NCBI): domain Eukaryota; kingdom Viridiplantae; phylum Streptophyta; class Pinopsida; order Pinales; family Pinaceae; genus Pseudotsuga; species Pseudotsuga menziesii. Next base: position 774,555 of record LPNX010583326.1, on the reverse strand, counting down.
TACTTTTCAATTATCTTGTACCCTTTTTTTCTTATTAAATATTATTTTATTCCTCTGGACATTATATTATGTATTTGTGTCCCTTTTTTAAGTGATGGCTTAGTTAATCAATTGTTTGGTTCACTATGACGGTATTAGAGTAGTTTAAATTTGTGGGTCACATTCTCAACTTTTGCCTAGTGTTAAGAAACTAGGTCAAGGGTCATTAACTTCTCGCTCTTGTCTTTGTCAGTAGCTGCACATCTACTCCACCCACCACAGAGATTGGATCAATTCCACTGCTCTCTCTCTCTCTCTCTTTCTTTATACATATATATATACACAGACATTACCAACCCAAGCATGCAAACAAATCTCATATGCCAATAATAGCAAGATCTACCATTTTATTCATCAACTGTTAATCAATTGCTTTATACTTTAGCCGTTTATCCTTTTAATCCTCAAATAAAAGGAGTGCATCATTTTATGGTCAATTTTACTAGTTAGGCACACCATACTGACCAAATCGCACCAAGAAAATAGGAAAACACATCACCCCCATACTTTCTAGTTGACCATGATGGCCACCACTCTACCATGAAGAAACAACATCTCCAAGTAAGGAGACAAGGATAACACTTGCTCATCCATTTGTCTAGCTATGAATCTCACAAGCTTGACACTTACGAAAAAATTCACAAGTGATGTGATCAAAATGACAATTTAGTAACATGTTAAAATAAGTACCATAGTGCAAATCATATCTTGTGATGGGAATCATAAGAGTTATTGATATGCAATGTGAGGTGTAACAGAGTGATATCTTTTTTTTTGTTTATTTGAAGGCCCACTATTGACTCTCTTAAAGGGTGGTTCATTGGAAGGGAATTTTTTATAATATGTATAGTGAGTATTACTTTCTTCTACGTGGTACTACATTTTCTTGTGTGTGGATTTCATGTTGGTTGATACACACTTACTTTGTATCATCCAATTGAAGCGTGGAGTGTATTGATTGGTCATTGTATCTTTTGTTCGACAAATTGTTTACAAGTTTGCGACCCCTACATCATCATGTATCATACACATCATATTATTATTGCGTTTAGCATCATTGCTATTCAAACCTAGACCTAGTAGAGACATTTTTGAGGGCTTGGTTTCTGGGAAGATTTGCGAGCTTGATATTAGCACGGATTGTTGATTTTGTGAGCAATCTATGGCTCTAATTCTTCACTGCTTGTGATCTCTTGGTTTTGCACACATTCCTTTTAACATATCACGTTTTCTCTTTTAGACAATCTGTAACTTGATTTGCATGGCATTATATAGAGGGCAATCCAAGGCAGATGTGTGATGTCTTGAATTCTTATTATTGGTGTGCACAAGTGATGCTTTGATGCTTTGACAAGTGTGCACAATGAAGTATAGATCGACACAAGGCAATTGACATTGACCAAGACAAGACAATGCCTATCATACATGTTTGATCGATTGTTTAACTGCTTTGATGTCTTTTATTTTTGTCAAAACCCTAAGTTGATGATTTTGTAATATTATATGGTGTGAAAGTGATAAACCATGGTTCTATTCTTGTGGTGCATGCATTTGGCTTGAATAGTGGAAAATATATTGTTATATTTATTTTTTGACAATTTGAGCATTGAAGGTCACATTTGTGTTGGTACTATGTGTATTTTTCTCAATACAAGTGAGAAGGCAAGATTGGTGAAGCCTATTACTATAGAGGAATAAACCATGGGTCAATTACTTGGCTACATTAATCTTTGTTGGTTGTATTATTTGTAGGGAACCCTTCATTTATATGCATGAGACATATGCTCAACACAAAAATGTTCAATCTTGAGCCAGTTAGTTTCTAGAGGGGCTGGTATTCTTGCAACTTAGAGCTTAACGATCCTTTTGTGAGGGCCCTCCCACTTCATGTGGCCCGCTCAGATACTTATATTGACGAAGTTAGAGTACTTTGCCATTCTTCCACCGTGGGTGTGTTTGACAAGTATACAAAATTCAAGTTTGAATATGATCTTCTTTCTTGGGTGGATAAGAAGGACAATATAAATTATTCGACGCCATGGAAGCAAAAAATGTCAACATGCAAGGAAGTTGGATCTCTAAACCAACCATTAAGGGTTTGCGTGATTTCGCTTACTGAAGAAATAATCAAGTTAAGAAGTACTTAAGGTAATTTGAAGGATTGTGTCACTGAATTACAAACTTTTGTTTATAAAATGTATGATGACCTTTTTGAGAGCTGAGGATTTTGTATAAGTGAACTAGAGGAATTTTATACTAATGTTTGCCAAGACCTTATAAATGACTATTGTAACAAGGAATAACTATTTGATATTTTGGAGGGACATTTTAAATGCCTTTCTCCATAACATATTGATGATAATCCTTCTTGAGATATTTTTGATGATACTTTTGGTATTAATGATCCTTATGTTGATAAGAAGGATAATAGTGATGATGTGCCTTCTCATGCTTTGTTGGCTACTAATGAATTGTCGATGAAGGTTGTTCTGTTGTTGTTGCTGTTTTGTTTGTTGTAGGTGGAAGTCATTCTACGAAGATGAATACCATAATTGGAGTCATATACCGATGATCATGAGAAACAAGAACGTATCCCTATACATTTGGTAAAACAAAACCTACATACCACACCTTTTGTTCAACATGAACATAATTGTTTTTCGTATAGACATTGTAATCATTGTGCCAAGGGGAATCCACATAGCGATTATGGTGGTAGTTATTCTTATAGATTTTTGTAGAAGAAGTGTAAGAGGAAAATCTTGGATTAGTGTCAACTACTAGGATTGATTTTGGTTGGACTAAGGATTGGTCGTGGTAGTGTTTGAACATGTGCATGAGGACAACATACATTGCTCTTTATTTTAGTTGATTTATTGATTGACATTGGAGTCTCTATTGCACAACCTTGTGTTTTGCATGTGGGACAATTTGTAGGTTAGGCCTTGTTTGCAAGGCTAATTGACGATTGTGATGGTGCCACTATTATGAGACACTAGGCAGTGTAGGGGAGAGTTGAGTGTTGATTGAGCGATCATTTTTTTTCAAAAGAGCTCTATGTGAAGTCAATTGTTTGGAGCATACATTATTAATATATCTTGGTTTATAGCTCTTGATTTTGGAGAGTATTGTTGACAACATCTTTTAAGAAATATGTTCTATCTGTTTGTGCATAGGATCTTGTTGCTTTACCTATGTGTGTGGAGATGTTTGGTATTTCAAATTCTAAAGAACCATTCTTTGTTGTGAGGTTTGTTCCACGAGTATTCTTCACTATGTTCCAAAGAGGATTGGGTGGAGGTGTTGTGAAGGTAACAATTCTGTTGTATATTGCCCTTGTCAAGTAATTTGGTTTCAAGTATTGGTGGTTTTGATTTCCTAACCCAATTCAGTTAAGGTGAGGGACTGATTGGAGATGTTATATCTCAAGTTTTTGCAAGATGGGTTTTAGTAGTGATGTTGGTTGCACTATTATTAAGGGGCGATGTTGAGACAATTCCACCTCCATAGAAACTCCAAGTTGTGTTACTTGAGGTGTATGGTTTGTTGGGATTGCCTAATCATTTCCCTCATTTACGGTTGACCACTTTAGTGATTGTTGCAGTTCAACCCTTTAGGGTCTTAGGGATAACATTTATACTATTTATTAATAAGGCCTTAACGTTATTATTCAAAAAACATTACTCTTTGAGACCTCCTTTTGAATATTGTAGATTTTCCATAGGTCTCCACTCGCTTTGGAAATCTAGATCTCAACACAACTATAGATCTCACTAATCCTAGATATATAAAACTCATATCACATAAGCATATTATCAAGACTATAATTAGTAGCACATGAGATTTCTATAACTTCTAATACTTATAGCAATAACACACATTAAGACTTAGATCTTTACCTGGAAACCCCAATTGGGAAAACATGTATCTATGGGGCTTTCTTCTTTCTCGAGCCTGAGCAAAATATTGGATAGAGTGTGCAATAAATATTTAGAGAAACAATAAGAGAACCCGATGGGACAAAGCCCTAGATTTGCAAGTAACATCAACTGCTACTCTTGGGAAATGTAGCCCCAGTTGTCTGCTCTCACATTGAAACTCTGGACACTGTCACTGCGAATCTTCGGAAGCCGTACACTCTCACTAACCTCTAAAGGGATCCTCCCTCTGCCCTTCCTCTCAGTACTGCTCTGTCTGAAGATCTGCGCCCTCAAACTTTAAATGATAGCCCCAACTGAACAACTGCGCCCTCTTTGCGCAGAAGCATGCCCTAGCTGTCTCTTCCTTAGTTCACCTTTAACTAAGGTTTTTGCAAGCGCTTCATAATCACAGATGAAGTATCCTCAACTCGTCTTGGCCCTCCTGGTCTCAACACGTGTGCAACTGCTCTCACACATGTGGTGTAGCTTGGAATGCGTCCCTCTCCTGCTGCAAGACGTCTCAGCTACATTGCCCCTCAATCTTTGAAAGATCTCAGAAAGATAAACTTTCACTATTAGAATGAGAAACCTCCTCAGTTTCAGAAATGCCCTCTCTCTGGAATGCGCCCCTCATATCTCTCAGGAGAATGCGCCCTCCCAACTCAATTGATTCGCTCAACTACTCTGATCAACTTGTTGCTGCCTCTTAAGCACCTGAGGGAGACACAATATAAATCTTCAAGTTGCTAGGTGCGTGCTTGGCGACAAGTCTTGAGTTAGATACTGTCACCTGATCCTAACTCCTCTATTTTAGGATCATCTCCTAACCAAGCCAAGGGGATAGTCCCTACAAAAAGAGTTTCTAAGGATCTTAAATAGTTCAAGTGTTAGATGGGGTTGTTTTCAGAGTTTAAAGATGAGTAAGTTGCTGACAAGACACTTTACAAAATTAAAGAGCTTAATTCAACAACATAACAAGATATATCAATAATCACAATATGACTGAAAGCAAATAGAATTGCAAGAATTAAACTAGTGCCTTCATGGAGTTACAAAAAGAAAGTAATGCTGCTGAGAATGGAAAAATGTTTTGTCGTGTACTTGAAACAACCCTATCCTTAAAACAATTAAAACACTTGAGAACCTTAGAAACTCTTTTTGTAGGGACTACCCCCTTTGGCTTCTTTAGGAATTAAGCCTAAATGGAGTTAGGATCAGGTGACAATACTTGACTCGAGACTTTCCCTCAAGGATGCACCAAACAGCGTGAATATTTCTGTTGCGGTAACCCTAGGTGTGTGAGAGGAGGCAACAAGCATAAAATCAACTTACTTCCAAAACCAAACTCTTACACACTGCTTTATCTTACAAATTTTTCGTCTTTTCTTAAGAGTTGTGCCCTCCCTATGAGGAAATGTGGTCCACTTAATTTAGCAAAATCGCCTTGGCTTTATTTGTTGAGAAAAACACTCTAGAGTGTTTTTAGAAACCTTAGGAATGTTTCCACTTTACTTTGCCAACTCAGAAAATTCAGTTTCGGCATGTTTCCATTTTTTATGAGTTGTAGAATTTCTCATTTTATCCAATTTTTTGGTCTTTTTTACCATTTTTGAGTAATACTCAATTTTGGAGATAAATAAGTACTCAAAAACTTAGGAAAGTGGGTTTACGAGCTAAAAGGGTGCTCTGGGTTAGAAAATGAGCACTCCCATGCCTAATTATTCCTACTAACCACACTTTTATGCCTTGGTGAATATTTTTAATTAAAATGGACATGCTTTTTACGGGAAAATTAAATATTTTTGAAATAATAAAAACACCTAGGGGGACTTAGTATATATTCATGACTCTAAAATAACGACTAGCATGGTAATATACATTGACACATCGGTTTTAACAACCTCCTAAGGCCTAACCAACAGGACAGTTACTCTAGCTTTGTAGGAGCGAGTGAAAAACTCGAAAATTATAAGTCATTAAAAAACAACATATAATTCTCAAGGCTAGATTAAAGTATTGATGACTAAGTCCTAGGAAGTCTAAACCTTTTACATAAGTTCATTTTGTTAAGTCATTTCATTACAATTCTACGAAGGGTATGAACATGTAAAACAAAAATAAAAAAGAAGGGCCACTGATTGGCTTTATGGACTTTTGAACTTTAACAAGGAACAATTGGATTGTTCAAGCCTTTGGCGACTCACTGGAAATCCACCCAAGTGCAACTTGGTGGATAACGTTTGGCACCAACTGCGAGACGTGTGCTCGATTTGGTCTTTATGCAAGGAGAGCATACGAGAACACGAATCTTTGACTTCTAAAATTTGTAAAAACATCTCAATTTGACAAGAAAAACCTTAGTAGCACAAGCTTTACATAAAACCAAATGAACCATAAGATACATTATTCAACAAAAAATTAACCAAAATAAAAGAGTATTCCTAAGTACAAAAAGAAAAATGCAGAAAGTAAATGCTCATTTTGAGGAGCTTATTTTCCTACTCTATGCATAATATGAAAAGTTAGGTGTAATAAAAAATCCAATGTAGCCACCTAAGCTTTTTGTTAATACAAAAAAATTTGCTTCGTCTTTGGTTACCAACCAAAACAAGGGTACGCTATTTAGAAAATGCAAAACATGTGTGTTGATCTAGAATGGTTGGGTTGGATGGGGCATCATAGGAATGAATAATGTCATCAAACTGCTTCCCAAACTAGTAGGTGCTCACACAGGCTCCTTCTATCTAGGCTTGGATAGGACCAACATTACCAGAACCAGGCCAGAACCAGTAAATCCGACCGGTTAACTCGGTTCCACTGGGTTTCCGGACCGAACCAGACCCTCGAACCGTTTTGGGCCGGTTCGATACCGAACCGACCGGGTTGGTCCACGCACCGCCCGGTTTGGTATTGAACCTGTCCAAAACTGGTTTTCTCATGCAACCGACCGGTCAGAAGTACCAAGGCAGAAGTGTTTCTCTTGCTTTGCTTGGTGTGCGTCTGGATTATTGCAGGGACGGAGTTTCTTGTGTTCAGCAATTTGATTTTTTTTTCATATTCCTAAACCCAGTAGTTGTGTTAATGGTATTAACTATGTTGTTCATGCCAGCTATTAGTTTTAATCCTAGACTTGCGTAAATTCTAACAACTATATGATATGCATTTTACGTGGCCCAAAATTCCTGATTGGAAGGTCTGATTTGCCTTTTTCTTGTCCTAGTAATCTTTCCGAAAAATTTGTTTTGTTGTTCTCATGCCCCACCAGCTGTTACATAGGTGTAGTTTGTGTGTATTAAGGCTCAAGACACTGTTACAGAGCTCTTTGTGTGTGTGAAGGTCAAGATATGCATTGTAGATCTATAAACTTGCCTCCAGTTTTGTATTTTGACAGCTTAATGATCTTTATTAGGCTTGGGCATAGCCATATTGATTTTACTTTTCATATTGATTGAAGGTATGGTTTGTTTCATTGTCTGTTTTCAGATACAAACACAGATTTGATGGTCATCTGTACGCTAAAGAAGAGTCATCTTTGAAAAGAGTTTTCCTGGACAACAAAAGTCACAGAAGACATGCAAACAACTATCAATTTTCAACTATGAATGTAGACGTGAAATCATATGCCAAAATTATACTTTTGGGTAATTAGATGTTTGAACTCACATGGATGCACATGAATAAAAAAAAAAAAAAATTAAATTTTGAATATTTTATGTATTTTTGGTGGACCGGTTTTATGATCCGGTTTTTTACTCTGTTTTTAATTGGATCCGGTTTTGAGGGTCGATCGGTTCATCCATCGGTTCGGTTTTTGTAACTTTGGATAGGACTAATATACAAATTGACATGATGAGGCAGATCAACTACACCATCATACCAATAATCAAGGCTTTTTGAATAATAACTCGTTGTATAAGCCCCAAGCTGCTCCAAATCATAAGGAACCTTTGCATGTGAAGATGATGGCTGAGACTGATCTTCTGTTAACTGTATCCCATCTTACTATTCACTGTACTGCTTCTTCATGTCTTCGTAACTGATACTGATATATGGCTTTAGAATGATCATATGGAGAAATTGTGCGTTCTTCCTCCATATAAAAATTTCCCAAGAACTCGAAATCCATGCTCTCTTTTCTAAAAACCGCATATAGATAGGATCTTCAATAAAACCATCAAGAGAGTCAATACTCCCTCCATTAGATATGTCATAAACAATATTATCAATAAAACTTTCAAAAGATTTTTGTTGATTATTTTTCTGCTCAGACATGTCATAGATTGGATTTTTCATGAATGTCCAAGAATTCTCATCAAAATCTTCGTCAGACATAAGAGAGTCTTCATCACTCACATTATGCTCTAAGCTATACTTGTCCTCATCCTGATCACACTCATCTTTTTTCGAAAAAAGGTCACAAGGGCAGTAAACCTTCCAAACTATCATCATTATATGGAAAGCAGGCATGAGTGCCATCATATACATTACATATTTCATCATAAGTTTCATTATAAGCTTCCATAATGCATCACAAAAATAATCATGAAAGCATCCCCAATCTTCTGTTGATGTGACATGAGGAGGGTCTTCAATACTATTTCCAGTGAATGGCTCTTCATGCTCATCCTTGTGGATTTTTGAACATTGAGTATTGTATACCATGTTGATACTAGGTAACTCTAGATCTTTCACATGATATTTTTTCCATGGAAAGAAGTAAGCCATTTTAGTCTTAATGAATGATTCAATATTGAATAATTCGGTATGATTTCCATCATAATGGCACTGCTTCAGAAATATCTCAAAGAAATTTCAGTGTTCCACCAAGTTTCTTGGACATGGGAGCGGGGAAACACACATTGGGGACGTGTAAAGACACCCCAAAATTTTGGGGTATTTTGGGGGTCGAGGGGGCGTTGAATCTCTAAAATTATAAAAAAAATAGAAAATAATAAAAATATGAACCCCAACATATAAACTCTTATGTTCTCGAAGAGTTGTGTAATGTAAATGTAATCATTATAGCCAAGCATATCATATCGATGTTTGTTTCTTTTTATTTTTTTCTATTTCGATTTATATTGACCATTTAGTGTAAAATTCGAGGGGGGTGGGGTCTTGTGGGAGCCCCCCTTTTTCAGGAGGGGTCGTATGGGAGCATCCCAATCCGAGAAACTCTTAGACCTACAAAGATTAGACGGGTTTTCTTACAACTGAGTTCACTGTGTTGCTTGTTGCCGCCTTTCACACACCTGGGTTACGTGGCAGAAATCTCCAAGCCACTCGGTGTGTCCTTGGGGGCAAGTCTCGAGTCAAGGCTGTCACCTTGTTCTTGACTCCTCCGTTCAGGCTAACTCCTAACGAAGTCAAGGGAGGTAGACCCTATTAAATTACTAAGGCTAATTACTTAGTGTGATGGTGTTATATTGATTGAGTTGTTTAGGAGTTTTGAAATTAACCAGTGGAAACAAAAGATAACAAGATGCAAGATTTTAAGCAGATAAGCACAGTAATGACACTCAATATATATATCATCGAAAGAATTGATCAAATAAATCACCAATGCCTTAAATGGAGTCAACAAAGAAAATAATGTGCTTGCATGCGCTTGAAAGAATGTTTTGCAAATGTCTCTTGGTAGATTTTAAATTAATATGGAATGTGAATGAATTAAATTAGGCAAAAAGAGGACTCCAGATATACCCGAGGGGTACTTGGAGTATGTCCAAAAGTGAACTTTCACGTCTACCTGCAAGGTGTTTGTGGGTTGGAACAGAGTCTCGGAGACTATTGTTCATAACGCACCTGTCAGGGTGTGACAGAGATCGGCGCCTCGAGGTGACTTTCCAGTTGTTCCCACACGTTTGGGTATTTTGCCATCGCTTACAGTTTGTTCGAGGCGTTGGATTTTCGCTTGATGGTTTGTCAATTTGGGAGGTGAAGACTAATTAATCTAGTCACTCAAGTGCTTTTGATGCAGCTTGATTGATTGGACGAACTACAGCTAAGTGCAGAGCATACACACTGGAGTCTTGTCAATTTTAGTAAATTTTAAGAGCGTGTTCTTGTTAAAAAGAAGACCCTCCAAGAATCTCTTTCGGTCCAAGTGGACCTCAATCGGGAAATCAAGGAGGGGTTAATTTTAGTGCTTGCATGTGAAAAATAACAATGAAAATGGAATCAGAGATGCACAACACCTGTTTTCGAATTAGTCCTACCACGCATCTCTTTCCCCTTGCGGGTCAATCGGGAAGTTGTGGGGTAAGTAGTATGATTACTTTCGAATTGAAAATATGGAATAATGCAAAATGTTATCAAAGTATACAATCCTGCATGTCAAGACTAAACTAGAACAGAAAAAAGAGAAAAATGCAAAAAAATGACACGGACGCGAATTCCCCCAGGGGGGATGGTGAATAGGCTCAAAAGAGCCTATTCGAAGAGATTTTTCTTTTTATTAGTAGCAATTACAATATCAACAAACTGAAATTAATCCACTTGGTCCTTAAACGGAATGAGACCAAAGGTTTACAAATTGCGAAATTTTGGGAAGACGGAGATCCCCTGGGGGGTTTCGAATGGTCCAAAAATGCTTTCCGGACAGCACCTCCTCCTCTTTTCTGTTACACTTGCTAGAAACCAGAAAGCTTATCACAGTTAAATATGCCCAAAAGTACTTTGAAAGCACTTTTGGATGAACACACTTTTTACCCAAAAATTCTAATTTAAAACTAGTTTTTAAAGAAGCGGAAAAAGAACCAAGGAACTTTCCTTGGGATCTTGGCTTGCTTTTGGGGTAGCCAATATAAAGCACTTAAATTGCTGAATATAACTTTTTAGATTCTAAGGAAACAACCATGCATTCAACAAGCTTTAGATCTACTTTTATAGCCTTGAAAAATGACAATTTTCCCTAAAACTAGATCTAGAATGCTTGTAAAATTTCTTTAGGAATGAGATCTAGTTTATGAGCTTTAAGGCAATAAGATCTATGTAAAATGAATCCTAAAATTGATAGAGCTAAACAATTTTAAAGCTGCAAACAAGTAACTGACTGATTTTAAAAAGATTGAAGGAGGAAGAGGAAAAGAAGAGCGCTTGTTTCCGGAATGGATCTGCAAAAGAGACTAGTTAGTGGAATGCCGAGGGACAATGCCTTCACAAAACAGTCGGATGCCTAGTGGAGTCAAGCTAGATCCACAGTTCGTCCAACCCCTGCTACCTGAAAACTAACAAACAATCATGCACAAAAACCTTATGAGATCTGGATAGAGATATATGGAAAAAGAGAGGGATTACATGCAAATAAACTTATTTAAACATGTATAACCTGAATCCTCAAACATATATGCTATGAGATGTTTGAGAAACAAGTAATCTTACTTGCCCAACTATACCCTTATTGATTCAATTGAATCCTTCAAGCCAGACAAGATTTAGATGTAGAAATTGAGAGAAAGACACCGGTAACAACAAAAGATGCAAGACAATGTTAATTCCACACACATAAGAGCATTACACCGTTTTGGCCTGCAAAGCTTCACTTTATTCCAATACCAAAAGATATTACATAGTATTACAACAGCAATAGCTCCTCAATCCAACTCTAGCTAACTCGGAAAGGAGGCAACCATGCTTTATTTATACAAAAAATTGAAACCTGGCCCAAAGGGGCACAAATCCCAAGGAGACAGACAACTGCAGCTGAAGGAGAGTCCATCAATGCTTGATCTGAAACTGAATTGAGCTTCTACTGAGTTTAACTATCAATCGAGCAGCTGATTGAGCTGACACATCAACCTGCTGACTGAATCATCAACCACAGAGCTCCCAGAAGAGCCCACACATGTGGAGGAGAGAGAGAGGGCGCAATTCCCCATAAAGGAGGCTGAAGTTCAACTCTGGATTTGCCCTGATTAGCCCCATTAGTCAAGGAATTGCAATCTTTGGTTAATCTGGTGTCGATGAGACTGATTTCAATCAAATCGGTTGAGAATCCATTGATCTAGGATTTTGTATTTGCTCCATTATTCATCAATTTATTAATTAAAATAATCAATAATTGATTTTTTGGGGCTTTTTGACCTGAGTGATGGAAAATCACTCAAAACTTGGAAAAAGTGGGTCTATAGGTTTACATGGTGCTCTTAGCTTGAAAATGACCACCCCCATGACTGAAACTGATTAGTTGGCCCACTTTTATTACAAAACCAATTTTTTCAATTAGACTATTAAAAAATAGCCTAAGTTTTTGTGGAAAAATTAAAATTTAAAAAACTTAAAAAATTAAAAAAATTAAAAACCGAGGGGGACTTAGACATGTTCATATGACTCGACCATGATGCCTAGCATATTTATACATTGACACATAGACTCTAATGACCTCAATAGGCCTAAATGCCAAGCCGACCCCCCCCAACTTTGGAGGTATTGAGTGAAAAACTCAGAAATTATCAGTTGTTTATTCAACAACCAATAATAACCAAGGGCAAAAACACCCTGGGTTGAACGGATTGACAAATAAAGTCTAAGAGACCGAGTCTTTACAGACACTATCATGCTAGAACATCTTATTACAACTCCCCAATGGGGTATGGACATGTGATATAGTACAACAAGCACCTCCTAGAAGTACTTCCGAAGGTCTTCTGAAGTCCGAACACATCATCTTTGTCCGGTTCACCAGGCTCACTTGATAAAAACCACTAAGTACAACTTAGGTGGTAACACTGCTTCCCTATCTCTAATTAATCAACCATTAATAAGCAAATCAAAGACAATGAATGCTTATTCTCTGTGTTTTAGAATAACCCCTTAAGCTAGATAAATTTACAATTATTGCAAAATAAGTGACTAGCTGGATATCACCTCAGAACATCATTCAAAAGCACATAAAATGTTACAGTTGCACAACATGTGGCCTCCAAAGCCTGTCAATTTTATTCAGAAGAGAATCATAAACAAGTTACAAGAGTAGAGGTTCAATACTTGCCCTAAAATGAGTGAAGAGGCCTTGCTTAAATAGAAAATGAGAGCCAGAGCAGGGTACACTTTCTAGGAGAAAGGGTGCACTTGCTCTGTTGGCTTGAGTTGGAATGGGTTGGCAATCAGTTGGCAAAGGCATAAAAGCAGTTTACTTCCAAAACCGAACTCTTATACTCCACTTTATCTTACAAATTTCCATCTTTTCTTGAGAGTTGCACCCTTCATACAAGGAAATGCACCCCACTTGATTTAACAAAATCGCCTTGCCTTTATTCGCCGAAAAAAAAACTCCAGAGTGTTTTTAGAAACCTTAAAAATGTTTCCACTTCACTTTGCCAACTCAGAGAATTCGCTTTCGACATGCTTTTTTTTATGAGTTGTTGAATTTATCATTTTATCCTTTTTTTGTTTTTTTTACCAATTTCGAGTAATATTCAATTTTGGAGATAAATAATTACTTGAAAACTTAGGAAAGTGTGTATAGGGGTTAATTGGGTACTCTTGGTTAAAAAATGAGTACCCCCATGCCTAATTCTTCCTCCTAACCAAACTTTTATGCTTTAGTGAATATTTTTAATTAAAACATGCATGTTTTTTACTGGAATTTTTTTTTTTGAAATAATAAAAACACCTAGGGGGGACTTAGTGCATGTTTATATGACTCTAAAATAATAATGAGCATGGTAATATACATTGTCACATAGGTTTTAATAACCTCCTAAGGCCTAACCAACAAGACATTTACTCTAGCTTTGGAGGAGCTAGTGAAAAACTTGAAAATTACAAGTCATTAAAAAAGGACATATGATTCTCAAGGAAAAAACACCCTAGAGTAAAATATTGATGACTATGTTCTAGGAAACCTTTTACATAAGTTCATCATGCTAAGTCATTTTATTACAATTCCCCACAGGGTATGAACTTGTAAAAAAATAAAATTAAAAAGAAGGGCCACTGATTGGCCTGATGGACTTCTGAACTTTAATAATGAACAATTGGATTGTTCAAGTCTTTGGAGGCTCACTGGAAATCCTCCTAAGTGCAACTTAGTGGATGGCATTTGGCTCCAATTGTGGGACGTGTGCTTGTTTTGGTCTTTAGGCAAGGAGAGCATACGGGAACACTAGAATCTCCAATTTCTAAAATATGTAAAAACATCTCAACTTGACAAGAAAAAACTTGGTAGCACAAGTTTTATATAAAAACAAATGAACCATAAGTTCCATTATTTAACAAGAAACTTAACCAAAATCAATAAAGAAGTACACAAAGAAAAATGTAGAAAGTAAATGCTCATTTTGAGGAGCTTATTTTCCGAATCTAAGCATAACATAAAAGGTTAGCTGTAATAAAAAATCGAATGTAGCCACCTAAGCATTTTGTTAATACAAAAAAAATTGCCTTGTCTTTGGTTACCAGCCAAAACAAGAATACACTATTTAGAAAATGCAAACCTGTGTGATGATCTGAAATGGGCATGCTGGATGGGGCATCATAGGCATGAATAATGTCATCAAACTACTTACCAAACTGGTAGGTGCTCGCACAACCTCCTTCTATCTAGGCTTAGCCAAGATATTAACTCAGGGAAATGAAGAGGCCTTAGGTTTGGTATGTTAGAATGATGAGTTAGCACCAATATTGCCTCTTGAACTTCAACGGTTAGATCATCATTGGTCGTAAAAGAAGTGCTCTAAGGTTAAAAGCAATCAGATATTGCATCACTCAAGAAGGACTGGGTTGGAGGAATCTAGATAGAATGATACTTAGATGCGTGTAACACCGAATCTATTTGTTATGAAAGAATTCGTATCTGGATAAAGAAGAGATCCATCTTCATAGTAAATAATACTTATTGAATAAAATGATTGATGATATTTTACAATTGAAAGCCTGCCTTTAAATATGGCTTAGGAACCTATTGGGAGGAGTCGTGTCCTCTTTACGGTAATGGTAATTATTTAGTTGATTATTAATTTATATATTGTTTATGTATATGTATTTATTATTATTATTATTTATGTAAGATTGCCCTACCCTTAAGGGCAACTTTGTCCTCAAAGCTGAGAGTGTTGATGCTCTTTTATTGTGGGTTATGTTTGAAGTGATGACTCGAACACTGCAATCTTGGATTGATTTCGTTCTATGGACATGATTCTGGAACTTGTGTTGTAATCCTTTCTACTTAAGTGATGAGTTTTTGAAACAATACAACTTGTACTTATTGGTTTTTCATGTTGTCTTTTGGATTCCATTTATGAAGAATTGCGGATCTTCACTGCCACTTTTTGCAATTTTTAAAGATGTGGATACAATAACTATTGTGTCATGTGGTTTGACAACAATGGGCTAACTATATTCAACATTATTTGGAATGTAAGGAGTTGGAAAGAGCAACACGACTACATAACTATCTACACTTGTGTTTGTAGAACCATCATAAATTCTTTCATCTTGTTTATGTAGGTGTTGAATACTTACACAACTTTCAATTCCATAAATCAGATCGTTAGATTTATCTAGCAAAAGTGGTTGTGAAGTGAACCCAATGGGTTATTTCACACTAGAATTGATTAGAGTAAATAATAAATCCATATAATACTTGGATACAATGGATGTGTATATAAATATTTAATTTGTATATAAATATTTAATGTTATTGATAATTGATATTTTGTGATACAATGGATGCGTATATAAATACACGTAAGATCATGGTCTTTCGGAAAAGGTACAACCATCTTTAATAACAATAGTAAATATGAATACTATCGTAATTTTCAAATTTAAATATTTATATATTATTATATAGATGTAATATACTTTAGGGATATTACAATTCTTCCCTCTTTGAAAAGATTCGACCACGAATATTTATTCTGCTTAATTTGGATTCTAATTTTGATTATCGGATCGTCATAGTTGATATATGTCGATAAGAAATTCTAAATGATCACACGATTTCCAAATGTGGACGAGTCGATCCATCTCAAATCTACCTTTGTTGGAAATGTTTGATGATCAATTCTTTGGATATAACTTCTCATTTTAGGCTTCCCTACAAGTTGTTGATTTTGACTTTGCACTTCCTTAATGTTATTGGGTTGTCTGTTAGATGAGTATTGTTTATTTTTGTCATGACTTTGATTCTTGTCATAACAACTTTTGTGATGTGGGTGATGATAAAGTTTTTCAGTTACTTTAGGAATGTTTTTAGGGACCTCAAATTTTGGTGCTTCTAGCGATCTATTAATCCATACCTTTTCAATAGAACCATTATCTAGAATTTGACATTAATTGTGTCTATACTGATTTTTTTCGACATCTGAATTTGTATTGACGATGTCGCTAATTCAATGGTTTCGGTCATTGTTTTTTTTCCATAGTTTGGACATTGCTTTCTTTTCAACTTCTAAAGACTTGCTTGATTTTATTGCATCCATGGATGTCTCTTTATCTACTTTTGGAATTGATTTTACCTTACGTTTTATTTGTTTTACTTCTTTCAATAAGATTTGATTGTGATTCTTTAAACAATTGATTTCTTTTTCTGTATCTGAAGAGAGCTTGAAAGTTGCTTCCTTGGTCCCCTTATTGGCTTGAGATTCTTGATCACATTGATTTAACACGCTTGACTTGTCATTTAAAAAAAAAGTTGTATGTTCTGTGGCTTCACATCTCTTAACATTTTTATCTGTTCAAGTAACTTCTTATTGAGATTCCTTAAAAGGGAACTTTCTTCATTTTTTTCTAATAAATTCTTGTTGAATTTTCTTTTGAAATCTTGAACTATTTGTTGATTACCTTGTTTCTCTTTTTTTAATTTATTGATCTATGTAGTCAAGTTTTGAATATGATTTTTAAGGAAATAATTTTCTTTATGAATTAAACCATTACAATGTTTCTCAAAGTAGATCCTAACTTGAATTTTTTTTTTTTTTTGTCTTGATATTGTATTACTTCATCCACTAATTTATTAATTTCGCACATCATGAAATGATATTTCTTCTTCACTTACATTTTCAATATTGAGATGTGGAACCCAATAAGTTTGAAGGTTTGTTACGGTTTTCTAATTACCCACATATAAGGATGGTTTTATATATATCTTTTTCTTTTTTGCTTTGTTATTCTTTTATTCTTTAACTTTGTTTTCCTTTTTATTTCGTTTTTTAACTTTACTTCTCTAAACCACGTGTGGTTTTACACTTTTTTTCCCTTTTTCTTCTTTTTCTCTTGTCTCCCACGAGGATCTCTTCAAATATTTAGTAATTGAATGGAAGCATGAGCTTGCAGATTCTTTTTTTGTCTCTATTCCACTTGGAAATTTTTTTATTTGACCACAGGTTAACGGTAAAACCGTTCTGATACCACGTGAAGTGAACCTAATGGGGGTTACTTCACACTACAATTCATCAGAGTAAGATTAAATCCATATAATTCCTGGAGGTATAAATATTCAATGCTATTGATAATTGATAATTGATATTTTGTGATACAATGGATGTGTATATAAATACATGATCTGAAAACAAGATCTTTGCTACTCTATGACATTAGCATGAATTGCATAAAGAGCATGAATGAAGCTCACAAATCCATAAGAAGAGAACCAAATAGCATAGACAATACGCACATAAAGACGACAAGTTGATAACGGAGTTCGTCCAGGATGGACTACGTCTCCGGGCCTGCTTCTCAATAGGAGGGCCGATCTATAATCTCAGCATAAGGCAAAATACATGGCAACGATACAATGATACCTTGGCGACAATGGTCAGGAAGAGAACCGCTGCCCAAAACACAACCAGACTGCTTCCAGCAACTTCGAAGCCTGAAGACGGTGTAAAACGAGCATAAACACTCGTACCTTCCTCCTGCAGAGCTACGCAATCTCCCTTCTCTCCTTTAGCTACAAAGTCTCCACTCCAAAGCATGACCTTGGCGACAATGGTCAGGAAGAGAACCGCTGCCCAAAACACAACCAGACTGCTTCCAGCAACTCTGAAGCCTGAAGACGGTGTAAAACGAGTATAAACACTCGTACCTTCCTCCTGCAGAGCTACGCAATCTCCCTTCTCTCCTTTAGCTACAAAGTCTCCACTCCAAAGCATGACCTGGCAAATGGAGAATAAGAGGGTTTATATAGCTTGAGAAGACCCCTTTCACATGTTTCTCATGAATTCTTAGTTACAACAAATTTGCCTTCTTGGATCCTCCTGGATCAATACACGTAAAAGGTGATAAGTCATGAGCTTTTGAAAAAGGTACAACCATCGTTAATAACAATAGTAAATATGAATATTATCTTAAATTATTAATTTTATAATTTAAATATTAATGTATTAGTATATAGATGTAATATACTTTAGGTATATTACAGGTTGAGAACATTGTGCAAGTGCTTTTTCCGTTACACCAGTGGGCACATTTTCATCTTTATTGACATGAAAACTGGATGGTGATATCAAATTGGCTTTGTTATTCAATTTAATGTAAAAAAAGTTGTATGTTCTGTGGCTTCACATCTGTTAACATTTTTATTTTTTCAAGTAACTTCTTATTGAGATTCCTTAAAAGGGAACTTCCTTCATTTTTTTCTAATAAATTCTTGTTGAATTTTCTTTTGAAATCTTGAACTATTTGTTGATTACCTTGTTTCTCTTTTTTTAAGTTATTGATCTATGTAGTCAAGTTTTGAATATGAATTTTAAGGAAATAATTTTCTTTATGAATTAAACCATTACAATGTTTCTCAAAGTAGATCCTAACTTGTATTTTTTTACTTTTGTCTTGATATTGTATTACTTCATCCACTAATTTATTAATTTCGCACATTATGAAATGATATTTCTTCTTCACTTACATTTTCAATATTAAGATGTGGAACCCAATAAGTTTGAAGGTTCGTTACGGTTTTCTAATTACCCACATATAAGGATGGTTTTATATATATCTTTTTCCTTTTTGCTTTGTTATTCTTTTATTCTTTAACTTTGTTTTCCTTTTTCTTTCGTTTTTTAACTTTACTTCTCTAAACCATGTGTGGTTTTACACTTTTTTTCCCTTTCTCTTCTTTTCCTCTTGTCTCCCACGAGGATCTTCCTTTAATTCTTCAAATATTTAGTAATTGAATGGAAGCACGAGCGTGCAGATTCGTTTTTTGTCTCTATTCCACTTGGGAAAAATTTTATTTGACCACGGGTTAAGGGTAAAACCGTTCTGATACCACGTGAAGTGAACCTAATGGGGGTTACTTCACACTACAATCCATCAGAGTAAGATTAAATCCATATAATTCCTGGAGGTATAAATATTCAATGCTATTGATAATTGATAATTGATATTTTGTGATACAATGGATGTGTATATAAATACACGTAAAAGGTGATAAGTCATGAGCTTTTGAAAAAGGTACAACCATCGTTAACAACAACAGTGAATATGAATATTATCTTTAATTATTAATTTTATAACTTAAATATTTATGTATTATTATATAGATGTAATATACTTTAGGTATATTACAGGTTGAGAACATTGTGCAAGTGCTTTTTCCGTTACACTAGTGGGCACATTTTCATCTTTATTGACATGAAAACTGGATGGTGATATCGAATTGGCTTTGTTATTCAATTTAATGTAAAAAAAGTTGTATGTTCTGTGGCTTCACATCTCTTAACATTTTTATCTGTTCAAGTAACTTCTTATTGAGATTCCTTAAAAGGGAACTTTCTTCATTTTTTTCTAATAAATTCTTGTTGAATTTTCTTTTGAAATCTTGAACTATTTGTTGATTACCTTGTTTCTCTTTTTTTAAGTTATTGATCTATGTAGTCAAGTTTTGAATATGATTTTTAAGGAAATAATTTTCTTTATGAATTAAACCATTACAATGTTTCTCAAAGTAGATCCTAACTTGTATTTTTTTATTTTTGTTTTGATATTGTATTACTTCATCCACTAATTTATTAATTTTGCACATTATGAAATGATATTTCTTCTTCACTTACATTTTCAATATTGAGATGTGGAACCCAATAAGTTTGAAGGTTCGTTACGGTTTTCTAATTACCCACATATAATGATGGTTTTATATATATCTTTTTCTTTTTTGCTTTGTTATTCTTTTGTTCTTTAACTTTGTTTTCGTTTTTCTTTCGTTTTTTAACTCTACTTCTCTAAACCACGTGTGGTTTTACACTTTTTTTCCCTTTTTCTTCTTTTTCTCTCGTCTCCCACGAGGATCTTCCTTTAATTCTTCAAATATTTAGTAATTGAATGGAAGCACGAGCTTGCAGATTCTTTTTTTGTCTCTATTCCACTTGGAAAAAAAATTATTTGACCACAGGTTAACGGTAAAACTGTTTTGATACCACGTGAAGTGAACCTAATGGGTTACTTCACACTAAAATCCATCAGAGTAAGAATAAATCCATATAATTTTTGGAGGTATAAATATTCAATGCTATTGATAATTGATAATTGATAATTGATATTTTGTGATACAATGGATGTGTATATAAATACACGTAAAAGGTGATAAGTCATGAGCTTTTGAAAAAGGTACAACGATTGTTAATAACAACAGTAAATATGAATATTATCCTAAATTATTAATTTTATAATTTAAATATTTATGTATTATTATATAGATGTAATATACTTTAGGTATATTACAGGTTGAGAACATTGTGCAAGTGCTTTTTCCGTTACACCAGTGGGCACATTTTCATCTTTATTGACATGAAAACTGGATGGTGATATCGAATTGGCTTTTTTATTTAATTTAATGTCCAAGACATCAATTCCATCACTTTCATGTTCTTGACCATGTTTTTTTTGCAAGCTTTGAAAATTGGTTTGGGATTTAATTTCCAAGTCTACATCTTGGGAGAGGCCTCTAGTTAGCTTTGTTGGTTTATTTCATTGAAGGTCTTGTCAACAACTTTTTCATTCTATTGTTCTTTATGGTAAAGTACTAATTTTATTTTCCCCGTAAATTAATCGAAATGTCATCCAATTCTTCTTTAAATGACTTCATGGTTAATGTAAGAGTTTAATAGTTAATTAATAACAAATCCAATTAACGATTAAAAAACATTAATAATTATTATATTATTTTAGAAATAATAATAATAATATTATACGTATATATAGTTTTTTTGGGGGGTGAACACAAGAATTAGGGCTTAATAAAACGTTGTGTGGTTTATAAAACCAAGGTTTGGTTTTATAAACTGAATGTTGTTTTTTTTCGTTCTTTCTTCTTTCCCCTTTTTATGGGATCTTCTAATCTTTTTTTTTTCTTATTTCTTCTTTTTCTTTTTTTCTTTTTACTTTATCTTTTTCACGAGTCTTTCTTGTTTTTTTTCTCCTTTTAAGAGAACCACTTACCGGCTCTGATACCATTGTAACACCTAATCCGTGTGTTATGGAAGAATCTGTTACTAGATAAAGAAGAGATTCATCTTCATAGTAAATAATACACATTGAATAAATTGATTAATGATATTCTACAATTGAAAGCCTGCCTTTAAATATAGCTTAGGGACCTATTGGGAGGAGTCGTGTCTTCTTCATGGTAATAGTAATTATTTAGTTGATTATTAATTATATGTTGTTTATGTATTATGTATTTATTATTATTATTATTATTTATGCAACAATGTCTATATGAGCAAGAGTCTAAACAACTCTTGGTTGAGTTTCATTGAGGATTTTGTGGGGGGCATTATGCCTCAAATTACTATTATCCCACAAAATCCTTAGAGTAGGTTACTATTGGCTCTCCATCTTCGCAAATGTGCACAAGTTCGTCAGGATATGTCGGTAGTGCCAATTGTTTACTAGGAAACAAAGGTTGAAAGCCTTATGCTTGTAACAATCGCTGTTTTAGCCCCTTTCCAATAGTGGGAGCTTGATTTCATCGGTAATTTCAAACATTATTCAAGCAATAGATATTCTTTGATACTTACAACAACCAACTATTTCACTAAGTGGGTAGAGGCAATACCCACCAAAAAGGTTACTTAGAAAGTTGTTATGGATTTTCTAGAGGATAAGATCTTGACAAGATTTGGTGCTCCATTCAAAATAACAACTAACAATGCCAAAGCCTTAGTTCAGCAAAGTTCACATCATTTTGCTTTAAGTACGACATTGTCCTATCCCATTCATCTAGCTAGTATCCCCAAGGTAATGGTCTTGCAGAGTCTAGTAACATGCATTTAATGACCATTCTTAAGAAAATAGTTGGAAATAATAAAAAGTCACGGGATAGCAATACTAAGTATGGACTTCGGGTTGAGAGAATAACTAAGAAAAGTGCAACCAAAAAGACGCCTTTCAAGTTGGTGTATGGCTTGACTGTCTCCTTGCCCATCTACCTTCAACTGACAACCTTAAAGATGCTTAAGGAGGCTTAAGGAGTATGGGTTAGAAGAGGATGCTTTGCCAAACAAAATAAATCAGATAACTGAGCTGGATGAGAACCGAAGAAAGGCACTTGACTAGAGTATCAAGAATCAAAACAAGATTAAAAGGACCTTCTATAAGTTTGCTAGACCAAGGCCCTTTCATATTGGAGATATAATTTTACTTTGGGACAAGAGAAGGGAGAAGCCGTAACATAACAAATTCGATAGCCTCTGGATGGGGCCATATATCATCTATGAAGTGGTCAACACCAATTCATTTCTCCTCAACAAGATGCAAGGGGAAAATTTTCTCTTATCAGTGAATGGGAAACAGTTGAAATTATTCTTTAGCAATGATATCTAATGCCCATGGGGGCATTCTCAGGGTTTTTCTAAACCCTTATCTTTTTCTTTTTAGTTTTTCCTTTTATACCATAGTTTTGTACATTCTCTTTTGTATCGTTAGTTTCTTGTACCATAGTTTTGTGTCGTAATTGTTGGACATTATTTTTTTATACTAACCATGTATATTAGTTGTAAACTAAATAAAAAGCCCTTCTCTTTTTCTTTTTAGTGTTTCCTTTTATACCATAGTTTTGTACATTCTCTTTTGTATCGTTAGTTTCTTGTACCATAGTTTTGTGTCATAGTTGTTTGACATTATTTTTTTATACTAACCATGTATATTAGTTGCAAACTAATCAACATGACACTTCCAAATAGGGCCCGTGTCCTGTATTCCACGCATCGAACACGACACTTGCCCTAATACGTGTTTGGCACCAAAATTTTCGTGTCTCGAAATATGGACACCTTCCAGCATGTTTCCTGATTTCTAGACATGTGTCTTGTCAAAATGGGTATAGAGGAGGATGAGGAGGAGGATAGAGGAAAGAGCTACGACAATAATGCTAATTTTAACATGGAGGAGCAGGAGGACGATTGACAGTGGCTAGTATTATTGCTGAGCTATGATATTCTTCCCTATGGCTATTTAGTATGTTCATTTTGTATCTAGTAGTACTGTAGATATTAGACTTAATACTAAGTAGTATCTACTCTATTTTGTATTTGTTGGTGGCATTCTTTCGATATCTATATAATACATTTTGATTCTTGTGGTTTAATCAGAGATATCAAATATGCAATTTATGGTCCAAAGTTCATGATTCTTTGATAATTTTATTATTGATTCATCATTGTCATGTTTCAATTGAATTATATTATGATTGATGCACATTGTATATACTTCTAGTTTTTAAAAAATGTAGATCTTTATGTATTTTTTTTAATATTTATATATATATACATAAAATGTGCCCCCCCTGTTCTATTTTTAGGGTTGTCGTGTCATGGTGGGTTTTAAGTGGCATGCCCCAAGGTAGGCTAGATCTCCATAGATCTAGGCTTGAAAATGCATCACCCAATGACCCAAGTGGGGCACAACCCTCAAAATGAGAAATGGGGCCCACGAGGCAGAAATCAAAGGAGTGAAGCACTAGGGGTAGGTTATCAAATGAGAAGAGTGCAAATCAAGCGGGATCTCACCTACCCAAGTGAGAGAACTAGCAAAACTCACCCAACCAAGGAGTGTGACCTCACCCAAGGAAGGCTAAGTGCCTTGGAAAATGTGTCAAATGAAGCTCGATTGCCACCAAACTGTAGATCCGAATTGCCGTGGATGCTACAGAGGTGGGAAACCTTTTATTATTCCCAAAGACAAGCTAGATCCAAGTAGATCTAGACAAAGGTGAAAATGAGGGTTTTAATCAATGAGGGTTTTGAGATCTAAGAGAATAGATGGATAGGATAGAAGACTTTCATACCTCATGGAACATACCTGGAAGATGAAAATGGAAGAAGCTTGTGACAAGGATAACTTCCCACAAAGATCAAATGCCAAACTTTGATGAGTGCTTCTTGCCAACGTTTTGCCTCCTTCAACCAAATTGATTTTCCTATTCCTATCAATCAAGGACACAAAGATCAATCAATCAATCAAGAATGGAAAGAGATGCATACAAAGAGATGAGAAACATGAGTTGTTGGTACAAAAGACAAAACAACTCCTTGTCACCCAAAACGTCCTCTTGAAGCTTGAAGGGTAGGCCTCCCCACCGATTGACACCCCTCCAAAATGTCTTCTTTGGCTGCAAAACAATGTTAGTTGAAGATAAAATTAAGATGGCCACCAATGTTGGTCACCACAAGCATTCCAATTCCAAGATCCAAGATGCCCAAGAAAGTATTTTTATTCCAATAGCCTAGAGCCAAAAATCTCTAGATTCCTCCCCACTTTACAATGAGAAGCTCTCTCCTTTAAATAGGAACGAGTGATAACAAACTCCTAACCACCTTTCATATGGATGGCTAAGATTAAAAGATCAAAATATTCTAATCAACAGTTGAGATGAGCTCAACATAAAGTACATGGATCAATACAATAATATAATATATCAATGGACTAAATCACCCTAGGAGAGGGGATCCCACTTAATAAAAATGAATAAAGCTCGTGGTGGGTCCAGGGGGTATTAACTAACACCCCTAGTGTGTCCCCATGGCACAATACAAATAAATATAATTTTTAAATGCAAAATAGTGCCTCTTTGAGGAGATTGTGAGCCTCCAAAAGCTCCAGAAAATCATAAAATATGTTGGAGAGATGGATGTGGGTCCACCCAAGTGCTAAAATTGCTGGAGGAGTGGAAGACATCACACTCATCATCAAAACTCATCCCATGCCATTTCCTTGCCTCAGTAGCCATTTTTATAATTTTCAATCTGCCTTGGGAAACGTGATATGACCCAAACTATCTCCTAGAGTGCTGATGTTGTCAAACTGAGCCCACCAGGCTCTTTGGGAAGGGGGTAAAATGGTAAAAACAAGTCGCTGGATCACCCCCTCCTAGGTGAACCAATTAAATTACCTCTCTTCTCTGACAGGCCATTCAACATGGCAAAACTGCATCTAGGTGGTATACTAAGACAAATCATCACTGTAGCTGCCCAGAACTGAAAACAAGCTGTCTCATTCGACTGAGGGAGTCCAAATCCATCTAAGACGGATACTCATACACCCTATAGATTTCTGCATGATCAAGAATAATATCCAATATGCCCAGGCAGATAGAATAATAATCTGTAAATGATCAAATAATAATATTACCTAGGCTAACATCAATTTGCTGCAAGTGCTTAGAGGTTAAGACATGCTCTACAAACCATTCAAATAACAATTATAACAAGTAGCAATCATTTCATTGGCGATCTATCAACCAAATATAGAGTTTCATTAATTAACTACAACTCAGACTAGACTTTCAAGACCATACTCACTTCATAGTCGTAATCATTTAGCTAGTGAAGGGTGAAGGCTAAAAATCAACTAGTTAGGCTAAAGGGTGACTACCAACTTGACACTGTGACACTTTGGATATGGAAAGGAGATACTCATTCTATCATATGCCGGACAAGCAACAACACAGGGGATGGCGGTGTCTCACAAATGGACAAGTTACGTTCAGAGGTGGTTATTCACCTTGACAAATGCTCACAATCCAAATTAAATACAAGTGAGGCCAGCAATCTTTAGATATAACTTTTTAAGAACCATTGTCTATGGGTTGGATGAGAAGTCCATTCCTCACCTCAATGAAGTACTTAGCATAGAAAGCCATCTTTGAACGTAGCCCTTCTTAAGGGTTTGTCCAAGTGACCTAAATAAAGTTATAAAATTTTTGTAGATGTTGTCTCTGATGATACTGTTCAACTATTATCTAGTAGGTAAGAGGTGGTCAAGGGTGTCTAGGGAGTATTTGAGTAGAGGAAGATGGTTTGTCGAGATACCTACTGACACCAAAAGATATGAGACCCTTACAAACAAACATTGTGCACGACCTAGAAGGCTAGTTGGGGCAATGGTTTGTGATGAATGGTAGGCTAAGTATGGATACTTGTCCCACCCCTTCGTCGAGTTGGTAAAAGTTCAGACACAATGTATACGTGAAACAACATTGAACACTGTCCTGAGTTAGAATGGTCGGGCATCGAATTTTGCAAGGATGAACAATTGAGGTATTGTTTGCTGCACCTGATGATATGGTGAAGGAGAAGGGTTTGCACTCTTTTGATAGAGGCCTGGTCAAACTCTACTAAACAAGGCCTTCAAACCTCATAGCCATAAAGTACTGTGGGATGGACAAAGGTTTCCATGAGGGAAATCTTGGATTATTATCCTGAAAATGATACCGAAAGCACTGCCTCTCAATAATGGCTGGCTAATGATTTGTGAGCCATGTTGATCCAAGGCTGAAGAGCATGTCTCAAGCTGAAGTGAGGCCCTTGAGAATTGTATCCCCAAGCAAGTATAAGAGCTGGCTGTGATTTGAATCTCCTCCTCTCTAAAGAAGAAATTGTGATCCACAAGTACTTTTGGTTGATGATTGTAGCCCGGATAGGTACTTCTGTATAGGCCAAGTGTTCGGCATGCAGAAGTCCATATTGCCTCTCTAGGAGCTTGCTTGAGAGAGCAAGAGACTTTGTATCTCATTCCAAAGTCTAGACTCTAACTTGAGAAAAACACATTATTAACTTAATGTTGGCTAATGACTAAAAAGAGAACTACACTTGATCTTAAGTGAGGCTTGGGATGTAACTTCAGTGATTGATTATTTTGGAGATATAGGGTTATGGTTTTAGTCATTGAGAAGATAGAAAAGGAAGCCTAAGGAGAGGATGAGACACAATAGTCACACAGAGTGAGTGAGATCTCATTAAGAGGTTGGAGAAGGACTTTCAACCAAGTTTGTAGGTGTAGGGGCAGGGTTAGAGCAAAGGAGCAAGGGCCAGCCAAGGGTTAGCAACCGACAAGATCGAAGGACTGATCTTCAGGTGCGAAGGATGGCATTCTGTGATTGTATTCTTCCACAGTGGGGCATTATATTAGGATGGGAGCCCAAGATTTTTATTGGTAATATAAATCATCTGTTGCTTGTTTTTTTGTAGTTGGGGTTTTCCAGGGTAAATCTAACTGTCAAATGTGTGTGATTTCTTGTTTATGCTTCCGCTAATTAATCGATAGAAATCAGTCGTGCTTTTTATTCAGTAAATGCTTAATAAGTCTATTACAACATAATTGTTAGAAAGTAATGAGTCAGGTACTGGGTATCGAAAATCTAAAATCTTCTTCAACCGATTGAAGAGAACGTTCATAGACATTCAAAAATATAATATCATGAAATTTGTAGACATTTGAAATCTGGCTCGTTATATTGACATGGTCCAGTCTGGAAATCTCAAGTTTGCTTTGTCTTGGTGAATGGATTCAACAACTGATGTGATTTGATGTTTTAAATCAATTAACATCTTTGGGAACCTTGTAGGATCCAAACAATTGGCACCATTGGGATTGTTATAGGTTTCAAACGGTTGGAACATGGCACCATTGAGCAATCTATTCTCCTATGTTTCAATATTAGAATCACACAATTCCCAACTCAAGGGTTGCAGACGGAAGGGATACATAGTCCTGTTTTGTATATATGCTGAAATGCTGGAAAAACTGTCGACTGTTCTGAAAGCTGAAAAATACCTCAATTTCTATCTTTTCCTTGTGATGCCTGATAGGTTTTATTGCATCACCAAGCATCTTGAAATGGGGTTCCCTCCTCAACCATTAGTGTTAAAATGTAAGTTAGCATTGACATTTAGCTTTACTTATATTTTACCTTGATTAATTGTAAGAATTAATATTAACAATTTATACAATTCCAAAAAGGAGGTTGATTGGCCAACATGACTAGGTCAGAGGTGGTTAACTAAACGATGAACAAGGTTAATTTTCTTCGATGATTGAATTTTGGATGTTTTTCATTTTTTTGGTTTGTTAGTTTGGTCCCTAAACTGACCAGTTGTATCAGTTTCAACTTGAATCAGCGAATTTTGACCCTGTACCAGCTGGTTTCAGCATGAACTGACCCAAAATCAATTCATACCTGTTGGGGGAAATACTAGTCAGAACTGACCAGTTTCGTTCGAATTAGCTAGTTCTAATAACACTGATCCAATACTTTATATTATGCGATCCTTCTATGCCATCATTAGGAAAAAATGGTCTTTAGAAGAGGGGTATTACCAATCTAGTAGGCTTTTGGAGCAATGTAAGGAAGGTAGTGAAGGCATCCTGTTTTTAATTTTTTTTTTTTGTGGATTAGCATAATTGCTTTTACTTGTTAGCACCATTATGTTGATAATGCCAGTTGAATTCATATTAGAGTTCAAAGGTTTGTTTTC
Organism: Pseudotsuga menziesii; assembly: GCA_001517045.1. Taxonomy (NCBI): domain Eukaryota; kingdom Viridiplantae; phylum Streptophyta; class Pinopsida; order Pinales; family Pinaceae; genus Pseudotsuga; species Pseudotsuga menziesii. Next base: position 745,898 of record LPNX010583326.1, on the reverse strand, counting down.
TGTCTGTGAATTGTGCCCAATTTCTGGTCTGATCCACCTTCCATCACATTTAACTTGTAAATGCTTATGTAGGTTGTGGGTAGCTACAATGTGGTTTTGAAATCTTAATATTGTTTCCTACATTATTTCCTTTCAAGCTTCATGGAAATAATGATTACATTGAGGTGCAATGATGTTTTTTTAGTAAGCAGTTATTGAAATCACATGCATTCCATTCATGGCTAAATCAGTTATCACATATTGATGTAACGATGTTTTCTTGGCAAGCAGTTATTGAAATTGCATGCATTCTATTCATGGCTAATAATTTAATCCCAGCTATTACTTATTCCATCACATATTCATGTTATTTCCTAAAAGAGCTACTGTTTCTTGTTTCCTCCATTCGTATTGATGATTCTACTGTATGTTTTCCCAATCCTGTAGCTTGATTGTTATGAATGTTTGGAATGGTCTTTTACAGCAAGCACTACCTATGCACTCCCCGTCTATTGTTCAGCATGATACAAGGCACTATATGGCTTCAGGCTTTCCTACTTCACATGCTACACAGGAGACTTATTCTGGTCCGGCACCAAGCCAAGCGGGAGGGCTATATGCTATTCAAACTCTTCCTACACCAGCAAACCAGGGTATGATTGAATGTTTTGGATTCTGTTTGAATTATTTTGTTGTCTACCTTTGTGGATTCTATATTTTCATACTTGTTGGTCTTGTAGAGCTTTGGGTATCTTTAATGTGCTTATCTTTCATTGATTTTGTTCTGGCAATTCTGTTAGGCAATCAGTTACCTCCAGTTCAGGCATCCGAGTACCAAGGTGACCATGGGCAGCAACCTAGTTCAGTAGGTTAGATCCTACAGTATGTATATTCTATAGAGTGTAGACATCCTTTGGCATATATTGGTTTATCATGTTGGTAAATCCAGATGGAAATTAACCTGGAATTCATCCAAGTGAAAACAGATTTTTTACACAAGCGAGTCTGTTGGAAAGGATATTTTTATTTTTTTGGCAAGAACAAGTTCAGCATGCTTAGAAGCCAATTGATGGGCTGCTTATTTGTTGTGGGGAAGCGATACTTATCCAAAGGAATGTCTTTTACTGCCCCAGGATGGTTTCTGTGATTTACTCTTGTATGTGTACAACTGTATGCTTAAAGATTTTACACAATTTGAGTGGGGTTGATGGCATTGCACATGGTTGCTCTGAAAAGCTATACATATTGAACTATGTATGCTGGTTCATGTTTGACCTGCTGCCAAATTGGTACTGAGAAATTATCACATCACCATTTCCCTTGAGCAGGTAGTGCATTGGATTATATTGTTTTCTCATGAATGTTTGAGGATTTTAGTTTTCTCATCTTTTATTGACATTATTATCAGTTATTTAAATCATCCATGGTGGATCTAATTTTTACTTGTGCCATGGTTGATCTAATTTTTACTCCTGCCATGGTTGTGAATGCCAAAGATTTATTCTCTTGATTAAGAACAAGACATGCTGTTGACTTTTAACAATAGATTGCATTTTCAGCGAGTCTGTAATTATTCTTCGCATTGTCGCCATTTGTTCCCCTTAGATAATCATATAACATTCAATATCTTTCAGCTGTTCCAAGTAGATCAGTTATTTTATTCTGTTTTTATTGTGAGATGTTTATTTATATTGAGCTGTTGAAGCTTGGGGCTCAAATGTAACTCCACGATTATTAGCTACCCATGTTCTCACTCGGGCTTCAGAGGTTTGCACCTATTGCTTGGTAACATGTGTTCTATCAAAAGTGACAAATGGGATCAGTCTAGGACAAGAATATGTGTTCTGTCAAAGAGACAAATGGGATCAATCTAGTACAAGCCTTCTGTAAGGACCGTATTTAAGACTTTTTAAAATACCAATGTTTAGATACAAAAATGACATTTCTGAGGCAACCGCCGTTATTATTCCGCCTTTATTATTTGACATGTATTCTGTTCCAACAAAAAGATAAACGGTGCCAATATAGTATAAACCCAATATAGTATAAGCCCTCAACATGTAGTGTATATAACATTTTTTACAATTCCAATTTTAGATATAAATTCGCATTTCCGTGTCAACCAGCTCAACCATTTGTCATTTGTCTTTGTCAACTGCCTTCTATTATTTGATATTCGTTAATGGTAATGGTCACATGACCTTATGCTACACCTGTAACATCTTAAAAGTCAAAAGCGAAGTGTCCCTTATAAGGCAAACCGACATATGCATACATTAACACAGTTCTTGAATTACTTTTTTTTTAGTCATAATTTTTCTAATCATCATAGGTGATTTGAGTTCCTTTGGAACCCAGTTGATACCATTCCAGCAATGCGAGTGTATATCATCCATTGTTATGAAGCTGATAATTGTCATGGTACAAATATTCGATGAGGGGACATTGTTCATTACTGATAATGATTACAAATATTGTACCAATTATGAAATTCTTTAACAGAAATAGGTATATTACAAAAATTGAGCATTTGTTTCTTCTCTCACGCAGAATCCATAAACCGTCCAAAACATTGTTACTCGAAAAACTTTGCTAATTATATCTTAGCTTAAAGGGTTGTTATATATTCTTGTGAAAATGAGGATCTACATTACACCTTAAATTTCCAACATGGCATACATTATTTTCTGGTTTGGAAGTGTGCATTTCTTGCACAAATAAACACCATAACCAATGAAAAGACAAATACAAACAAGATGCACTGTACCGTTATAAAATATTTGAACACACTATGTTAAGGAATTTGTTGCAATTTGACAAAACACCAACAATGTAGCTTGCAACTTTTAAAAGTAACGTAGCATCTATCCTTGAGATGGTTTTAAAACTGATTTTACATGTGAATAACATGGTTTATAAGGTTAATGTTTTTTTCCTCTTGAACGGGGAGTATGAGAATGTTGATTGGACAATTAGCTAGCTTGCAACTTTAAAAAAAGGAGTTATGAGAATGTTGATTGGACAATTAGCTAGCTTACAACTTTTAAAAAGTAACGTAGCATCCATCCTTGAGATGGTTTTAAAACTTATTTTACATGTGAATAACATGGTTTATAAGGTTAATGTTTTTTTCCCTCTCGAACAGGGGGGTTATGAGAATGTTGATTCGACAACTAGCTAGCTAATTGCACTAATGATTCATAATAAAACTTTAATATTGAATACTTGGATTAATTATTCATAAGAAAACCTTAAGCTTGAATACCTGCATTAATGATTCATGATTGATCAGCAAACCTTAATATTGAATGCCCCCCATTCACCCATTACACGATGAAAAGGATAGCCCTTTAACCAAATGCACAATGGAAATATTTCTTGTTACAACTATGTATGATAATTTAAAAGACGTTAAATAGTATCAATTGTTGATCATAGCATATTATTACTTTTTTTACTTTGGGTGAATGGGCCTTTATTATATAAGTGAGCTTTGCCTTCATGCTGCAGTTGAGGGCCACCCAAAATTTGCTACTTGGTTCTCTTTTGAGATACACTACATCTTGACATTTTGAACCTGGGTCAAAGCAATAAAAGTGCTTAAGTTAACCAACTTAAAGAATCGACTTTACCATAACCTTATTACAAACAAATATAGGATACATAAATAATGAAACCCTAGACATGGTTACATTATAGAACACTAGAGAGATATAATAATACTATGATATAATTAGCCATTAGTCCAATTATTACAATGGAGTTAACCTTATATATCATTGTTCACTAAGCAAGCATTTCTATTTATGAATGTGGGATATGTTGCTTTACGCAAAAGGTGGACATGAACCTAACCTAAAGCCGTAGAGTGATTTATTACATAGTAAGCCTTATATTTTAACACCCCTTTATAAGGCTTGTAACACTTAAAGCAAATCATAATAATTGAAGAAAGCACATTGACTAAAAACTAAAACATTAAAACCAAACATTCTTCAAAAGCTGTTTGGAAACATTCTTAAGCATCGTTAAGTTGCATTTTAACCTTTGTAAATATGTAGCTCTGAAATTGAATCATTGAGTTTCTAGATTCTACTTCCTTGAATTTTTGAATTACAAATCTCTTGAATTAAATTAATGAATAACAATCCACGTGTATGTCTCATAACCTCATGAGGGATAATTCTCGAGATCCAAAACTTTTGAAATATTTGGGCACCTATCCATGTTGAGTTGTATCTACATTAAATCCCTTACCATCTTCAAAGTGAGAACTTCTTAAAATGTGTAGGAGGCCCTTTATTTAGTAAGGTCAACATCACTATTGACATCTCATGGATCTTCAACAATCATTGCAGTAGTTGTACTTGGTTTGTTTTTGGCTATTTTTTAAATAACATCATTGGTTCCAAATCTACACTTCCAAGTTGTGTGACCCATTTTTTTGCAATAGTATCATTCCATTTGCCCCTTGTTTCTAATTGATTTGCTACCATTCTTTTCGGAGTATAATGCAATCTTAGGTTGAGGATCACCTTTGGTCTGTCTTGGAATGGTTCTATTTTCTTAAAATAGAAGGGAAACAATAAAATATTTTCTAGAGTTTAAGAAGGTAAATCACTAAGAGTATATATTACATCATTGTATCGAGAATGTCGACTATTTAACATATTGTCTTTGGCATCTTCTTCTCTACTGTAGTTTTGATTTAAATGTTGGGAGTGTTTATTCTTTGCATGTCAATTGTTGGTCGAAGCTGATAGTTGATTGCTCAATTAGTCGATTGGTCAACAAGTTGACTAGAATTAAAGTCGATGGATGGTGGAAGTCTAGTCAATGGGTCGAATAGAATAGTAGACTAGAATTGAGGTTGATAGACGACAATCTCATTGACTGGTTGACTATAATAGTCGTTTAGTCGATTGGTCGATGAACATAAAGCATGAAGGAATTCTATGAACTCTAAAACGATGAGAAGCTCGACTGGCAATCGACTTTGGTTAACTTAGTCAAGTCGACTATAACAGAATAGCTAAAAGTTAACTGTAACTAACTAGGGTATCGTGAGCTAGTGTGAATTGTATCTATTAATATGATGTAATGTGAATGACTAAGGAATCACTTATAAGAGAACTTGTATGAGTTGAGAGTAAGTGTCAATGAATTCACTTAAGTTGTTGCGATCTTGTAAAATGTTGTTGTAAACACTGGTTAAGAGTGTTGATAATAGATGAGTGGTAAAGCTCTTTGGTTTATTGGTTTTTCCCTATAAAGGGATTTCCATTTTTTTTTTGTATTATGTGGCAATGTTTTTCCCATTGTTAATTTTGTTTAACTATAGTAATCTTCATGGATAATCATTGTAACAAGTCTCGAAATCTTTAATATGGTATTAGAGCTATATTTGGCATCAAGGGCACGTCTTTGTTGTTGATGGTTTTATAGTTTGATCCTAGATTTGGAGAGTACCTAATTTTAGTGGGAGTTCTAGAACAACTAATTCATAGTTAAAATGACCAATAGTTCACATATAGAATTTGAAAAGTTTAATGTGCATGCTTTTGAGCTTTGGAAGCTCAAAATGGAGGATCTCCTTATAAATTGAGAGCGGTGGGTTGTTGTCAGCCTTGTGCCAACTTCAACATGTATGTCGTTGGAAGATTGATAGAAACTCGACAAAAAAACAAGGAGTACAATCTGATTTTGTTTAGCAGATTAATGTATTGTTGAATGTCTCAAGGAAAGATACTACAATAAATTGTGGGAAAAGTTGGGGAACTTGTACTAGTTGAAATCTATGGTCAACAAGTTGCTTCTTCAGAAGAAGTTGTATTTTTTGAGGATGAATGAGGGTGACTTAGTAACAAAGCACCTGAATGCATTTAATACTGTTATCAATCAGTTGTTGTCTATGGATATCTAAATCACATTGGAGGAGAAAAGCACATTCTTGGGCTTTGTGACCAAACCCACTACAGGTGTAGCATCTCAATGTGTGACAAGTGGCAACAATATGTCCAACATCTAATCGAATCATTGGAACTTCCACCACATTAGAGGAAATTTCAACTCAAAATGGGCCTTTTAACACTAGTTCAAATTCCATGTCATCATGTGTTAGCCAATGAAATTGTTATAAATTTGAAATACCGTATAGGTATTTAACAAATTTTTAATATAAATTTGGGGATAGGTATCATAAAAAAATATTTTTTTTGTTCGTATTTTCGACATATCTCCTTGTGATTTGGTCAAATTTCGATCGGGAGAGCTCTTTGGATGTGAAATTAAATTTCGGATCCAACGAGTACCCACTTGATATAGTTTTGACGGTCCCCGCTACCCCAAGAAATACCTAAAAAAATGTGATGATGAAGTACGCTGAGTGGGTACTCGTTGGATGATGAATTTCATTTTGCATCCAACGAGCTCCCCGATTGAAATTTGAGCAAAATCACAGGGAGATATGTCAAAAATACGAACAAAAAAAAGTAGTTTTTTTCTTTTCTGCCTCCAAAATTAATAAATATTATTTTATTATTTTTCTTAGGAGGCTCATTTTGAGTTGAAATTTCCTCTAATGTTTCTTCTTCTTAGAGTCTAGAATTCATAACTTTATGAGCAAAGTTAGAACAAAAATAACAATAACCATTAAATCCATTTTCATACCTGGGTCTTTGGTTCCATCTTGGAGTTGTTCCTCTTCTGAGCTCTCTTTGAGGAATAAACCTAAATCCTTGTTGCATTTTTGAGCTTCCAAATTCCTTGTTGTCATGTATAGGTGCATGAGCAACTTTGGACATTGATGGACCTATTGCTGGAGTCTTAGGAGACTAAGTGTTATCTTCATATTTTTGTTTCTCCTTCTTGTAACCAAGACCAGTCTTATCACATGGAAATCTTTGGCAATCCAAGATCTTATCTAGGACAACTGAACTGTCCTTGAACTTGACAAAAGCATCATTCTTCTCACCTTTCTTCCCGAGACCACCTACCTCCATTTCCAACCTTTGGATTGTTTTCTCCTTTTCTTCCAACTGATTCTTCAAGATTTCTTCTATCCTCTTGGCTTCCTACAGCCGAGTCTTCAGATCATGATTATCCTCCCTAGTTTCTTCAAGCTCTTCAATAGGCTCTTCTTGTTCTTTCTTTTCACTGATCAATTCAGTGTTTAGTTGTTCAACTTCAGCATCCTTGTCTTTCATCTGATCCTGTAACTCTTTGTCCTCGTGTTTGAGCTTCACAAGCAACACTTTCATTGCCATGGTCTTTTGCTGATATTCATTCAAGGAGTCCAAGATTTTGTTTTTGAACTTCGTGAAGTCACTATGGTTCAGATTTACTGTTTTCATGAACCAATTGGCCCCGAGATCAGTATTCAACAATGTTAGATGTATCTCTTGTGCAGCCTTTGATAGCCCTTCATCCTCATATGCAAGAAATTTCTCAATTTCATCACACAAGTTATCATTACAATCACAAGAGTCCATACATTTACTGAAGTCCATCACACAAGCTATCATTACAATAAGAGTCCATACCTTTACTGGAGTCCTCTTCTCGCTTCTCTTCTTCTTGATTGTTCTCTTCTGGGGGCTTGTCTTCAGATTCTCGATCTGTCTTTTCCGTGTCTGGTATTTCCTTTTGATACTCGCTTCCAAATTTAACCATAGATCTTTGGATGAAATGTACTCCCGTATACTTCCTTTATTGAGATGTGAAGTCCATCCATCAGGAACTTCAAGGTTGTAGTATTGTCCTTTGCTTCCTTCTATGCAGTTGATTTTCCCTTCTTGTTTGATGGAGCGTGTGGATTGATCGCAATCTCCCAATTGCCAAAATTCTTTGGATATGCCTTCATCTTGCTCCTCCAACTGAAATAATTTGCAACATCAAGTACAAGAACGTCATTGCTTGATGGCTCTGTTTTTTTTTTCCATTGTGTCTATAGATCTCCTTCAAGCTTGTAAGGCTTGTGACAAATGTCGGCTTTGGTACCAATTGTTGGACACAGTGGCCACACTGAGAGGGGAGGGGCGGGTGAATCAGTGTGAGAGAAATTATAAACTTTTTACCTTCTTTTAATCAATCAGAGTATATCAATCATTATGCCATCAATTGCATAATCAAATTCATCATGAGTCAAGCACAACATCACACAAAAAAAGACAAGAATATATGTAATTTTGGTATTTATTTATTGTACATGGAAGACTACAATCTTCTTGATTACAATCAACTCCAACTGATGAAAATAGCACCAACTCTTGTAACAGGACCTAGCCTGGTTTTTTTAGCTCCAACTAAGAAGGGTTTGAAGAGTCCAATCCTCAAGTGCAAGATTCATCTTACAAACTTGATGACAATCTTTCATTGTCATCAATCTGCTGCTCATCACTCAATCTACTCATCGATGCTGCTCGTCATCTACTCATCACTCTCATCAACACTGCTGCATCATCACTCTCATCAACACTGCTGCAACACTCTTTTCAATCTTCTTTGGTCATCAACACCCAATCTTCAATACTCCTGCTCAATCTCTGCTCATCAACCTCACCATCATCATACGGTTCATAAAAATTCTCTTCAATACTGCTGCTCAATCTCTGCTCATCAACCTCATCATCATCATACTATTCATCATCACTATATGTGTCAGCAAGCAATCATCGACAAGGTAGTAGCATGCATCTTCATCATGGGGTTTGCATCATCATGTAAAACACATCATCATAGTGAATTAGGACATCATCATAGTGTATCAGACATATCATCACTATGTATGGACTGTGTATATCTATGGAAGAACCCTAACCAAGGTTATAACTTAGATCGATAAAGGATTCAAACAATGGATTGTGTATGCATGGAAGTATCACACATGCCCAACTTTCTTTACCTTTTGTCACACTGTTTTTCAACAGTTCTTTGTTGCATCTTTCCTTCAAACCTCAATCACCACAGGCATATTGCTCTTGTCAACAAATTTTCTTAAGTGTGTCTCAACCATTGCCACATACAGTTCATCTTTGAAGTGGATCTGCAAAATCCACTTCAGTTAATTGATGAAGCCTCAAAACCTGTCCATAACTTGTTCTTGAGAATTTGGGCACATGACACTCCATGCCACAATCTCAGTCAAGTTTGCTCTTCATCCTTTAGTTCAAAGGAGTTTTATAATAGTCAAGACCATTCCAATATTGGTCCTCAATCGATATCATATACCAGAGCTCAAAAGATGTTATTGTAGTCCTTCAAAGAGATCATGTAACAACTCATTTTAAATTGTGTCCAAACTAAAACAACCCAGTCTCATCGCTCTTCATTAACATTGGAATGCTCAAGCAAGCTATGCATGTTAAGGATGAAGAAACCTTACACACTAAATTAAATTTCAACCTCTGCCAAGCCCGAATTTGTGGTGGAGAGTAGCAAACCTTCATACTGGGACTGCTTAAAATGCCGAGATAGACTTCTGTGACTGTCAAAAGGGAGTGGTCTGTAGAATCCACAACCAAAAGAAAGGTCTGCTGCCTTCATCCTATAATTAGTACTATGCAAGGGTTGTGGATAAGCCTCCAAAAATAGTCATATTGCAACCTAGGTTAAAACCCCCCAAAAAGATAAAAATAAAATCTTCAACCACCGATCCTTGTTGCTGCTACCATCGAACCTTACTGCTGCTACCACTAAAACTTATTGTTACTACCTTTCAGACTGCTCTGATGTTGCTGCTACCACCGAATACTTCAGTCAACAATATTCTTTCACTTGCCTCATTCAACGAGATACTCTCTCTTCTTCGTTGGATGTTTGCATAGATCAAGACCAAAACGGTTCTACTACTCCCATCGAGAGTTTACTAGAGTTTGTGATGTTCTATTTCTTCAATTTCAACTAATGTAAGATCATCAATGCTATCTATGTTTCGTCCCTGATGTGACACATTTTTAGATTTGATTTGACATTGTTCTTCTCTAGTAACATTTGATTGGTTTTCTAAGTAGTTCAATTTCAAAGTCACAAAGATGTGGTTCATGTATATGCCTCCACAATGTAGTGGGGCCCTCAAACTTGGGTAACTTGCCTCACTGCCACCTTAACGTGTGGATCGAGAGATTAATCACTCTGAAGTTTAATAAAATGATTTTTTTATTAGAGTATATTAAAATACGGTCAAACAACCCTAAAGGCAGCTAGACAAAAAAAAATCAAAGTGTCCACTCATATAAAAATGTCCTAAGATAATCAACAGGAAAACTTCTTTCCAAAGAACTAGAGTTCAGTGAAAAGATGGATTTAGAGGGCATTCCAAAACTAGTAGCTCCCGAGGGACATTACGCCTAAAAAATTACTAAATAGTGAAGGTATGAGAAACAATTACAACGTTCTTCAATCGCTATGGGTCCAAGTGTTAGCTCTTGGCTACTCACCCTCCCAAGGAGATGAAATATCCTTGTGTGTCTCAAGTATTGAAAGTGTCCCCCACTCACAACAGCCTGTGTGATGCCCTAAGAAAAGAAACTATGGTTACCACTTCACAATCGGTGGCTAGGTAGGACAGTCATTAGTCCATGATAACTCACATAGACTAGTTATCTCAATAAAGTGATGTCACCTTGAGGAATTGTCACTTAACTGAAATACTGTAATGTGATCATATCCCACCAAATAATAAAGAGGGAGGGTATCACCCTTACTAATTCTGATTGACCTCATGATTGACGTTTGTGTTAGAAGAGATTTCCCGTTATGCACTCTTTGCTACTAATGGATTGGATTCTCTTTAATCAATACTAGTTTCAAAGTTTTGTGGCCTTGGAGTGTTAAATCTCCAATCTTATCCCAAGGCCCTATCCTAATCTATGTTGGTGATATAAAAAATAATATTTATAGATTTTATATTACGTGTTTATTTTAGGGTAGTGTGCTTAGTTTCGAGGAGTGATGGTGAAACTGTTGGTGTTTGTGACTCAAAATGATACACCAATCAAATGCACAATGCTCACTACTCTTTCCTTTATTTCAATGAGCTTGTATACTATGGAAGAGTAAGAGATTCTTTCATATCCTTCAATCATGCATATTGAAAAACATAATCACTTTCACAAATTTTAAAAAATAATTTTTCAAATTTTTAGCAAGGGTTCAAGAGGTTTGCTTTAACTATCACTTAATTAGAAACACAAAATGTTTGAATATTCAATGTTTTTGTTGTTTCCAATAAGTCTCTTAAACTGATGTGTACATGTAGGAACGTGATTCAATTTTGATTTTTAATGACAAGCATTTACACTTGAGATCCACTTTCTGGTTCACTGGACCACTCGAAAGCACAAGTGAAGAGGATACTCGTGGCTCGACAATATGCTTCAAAACTTCAAAGGATTCCTATTACACTTGATATCCACTTTCTCGTTGACAAGACCGGTCGAAAGCGCAAGTGAAGAGGATACTCCTGGCTCAGAATTTTGCTCAAAAAATACCTATCTCTTACACTTGAGATCCACTTTCTCGTTCACATGACCACCCAAAAGTGCAAGTGAAGAGGATACTCGTGGCTTGAACACAACTTATCTTAAGAAGCTTGACAATAACGAAAATGATCCTCTCATTGTGTTTGAACTGATCTTGAGGGGTAGGTTCGTATTTTGAGAATTTATGTGAATTTGATATTAAATTATGGTATGAAGAGTGTCTTAGTGGTGATTACAAGTGGTGTGGAAGGTTAGCAAGTCCATGTGGATTCGAAATTCATGGCCAAAAGAATTCATAAATTGAAACAATGTAATGTTCTTTAGTTTTTTCAACAGTTTCCTAATGTCACCATGTGATAAAAATGACCAATTTAGACACAGTTTGAGACATTCAAGGGTGAAATAAATGACTTAAAGGTTAAACGTGTCATAAAATTTCAGATCAGAGCATTCTTTTGAAGGAAAACTTTGAATAATACTAAAAAAGAACTATTTTTAAATGTGATTTTTTCCTAGCTTGTTTTTAAAGAGTTTTCCAAGCCTTCCAAACTTGAGGGAGAATGTCCCCAAATTGTTAAAAAATTATTCTAAAAGCTCTTAATAAGACTTAACAAGTGTTTAGGATGTCAATTAAGGTTCTGCAAGGTCTCAAAAGAACTCAAACAAAAGCCAAAAATCAATGATCTCCAAAATTTCAAACTTAAGCCAAAATGCACACCAAACTTAAAAATACTTCAAAAATCTCTAAATCTTGATAAAAGGAAGGAAAATACTATCTAAAATCTCTGTTATAATATTCCTAAGACATCTACAATAGAAAAACCATCCAAATGACCCAAAAATTTCAGATCTGACAATAAAAAATCAAGAACCATGACTTTTTCAAATTCCAACCACCCGCACACAAAACTTCAAAATTCTTCAAAAAATCCTCAAATATTTAACCAAAATGGATGAACTTAGAATTTAAAATCAAATAGAGGATTTTCTAAGATTTTCATAGAAAAAAATCACTCAAAACAAACAAGAATTGAGGATTTTATGCCCTAAACACTAGTCTTTGTTCCATACATGATTGTTCAAAGAAAACATTAGAGGAAATTTGGGGTCTAAAATGGGCCTTACAAGAAAACAAGCCAAAAATAATTTCTTGTGAGTTGGAATTCAAGAACCAATAGAATTCCAACAAATTGAGTCAACCATAATGGTTGAATTTACATATTTGTCATAAAAACAAACTACTTTTTTTTTCTCGTATTTTCGACATATCTCCTTGTGTTTTTACTGAAATTTCGATCGAGAGAGCTCATTGGATGAAAAATTTGATTTCACATCCAATGAGTACCCACACGACATACTTTTTATGGACCCCGCTACCCCCAAAACAAGAAATACTTGAAAAAACGTGATGTTGACATCATCATCACGTTTTTTGCCAGGTATTTCTTATTTTTGGGGTAGCGAGGTCCGTCAAAAGTATGCAATGTGGATACTCGTTGGATGAAAAATCAAAATACGCATCCAACGAGCTCTCCCAATCAAAATTTGAGTAAAAACACAGGGAGATATGTCGAAAATACAAACACAAAAAGTAGTTTTTTTTAAATTTTTTCCTTCAAAATTAATAAATATTATTTTATTATTTTCCTTAGGAGGCCCATTTTAGACCTCAAAATTCCTCTAATTCCAGCGTATATACATGACTTTTAAGAGAAAATCCGCATGTATACACTTCTGTTACCACTGTAACCCGCGTATATCAAGAAAACAGAGATCTCATAACAAAACCCTCAAAATTTTCAAGCATTTTAACTATGAAAATGTAGATTTGGCCCGGTTTTGACCTCTAGGACTAAATTAAAACCTTCTAAGATCAATATCAAGCATGCATCAAAATATTTGAAAGGTAAAAATCACCCAAACAAGGAGAAACTCTCAAGAATAGTTGTTTCAAGAGAATATCCCCTTAGCTCCCACTGTGGTCATCATTTTATTATTAGATTTCTCAGTTGGGACATGTCTACAGCCTAATCTAACATTCACTACAAGGAGGTGAATCCTGATCGACAGAATACATGCAATAATTGAAAGCTTCTTGAAATTTCTAAGTCTTTTCAAAGAGGAGAGAGGGGAGGAAGATAGGAGATTACCTCTTGAAGTGTTTCATTCATGGAAGATCCCTCTGCTTGAGAATCCATGGCATTTAGGCCTCAATTCACAAGTAGCTTGCTAGTTCCTTACCTCTAGAATTGGGAAAACTTTAAAACTTGAAATCTATCTACCAAACATTGACAAAAACATATGAAAATCCATAGATCAATCACAACATTTGGGGAAACCTGAACTGTATCATATTAAAAACAAGAGGAAAGTGATTACAATGCAATAATAGGTGAATCATTTTCTCCTTTGCTCTAAACCATCCTTCTCCATCAAAGCTAATGATCACCAAAACTCTTAATGAAAAAGATTCTATCTAGCCTCCAAATCCTACATCATGTGTTTTCTTTTCTTGCTTGTCCTCCCTAATTCACCTCATATTTCTTCCATTTATAGGATTGGGATTTGAGCACCCCATCTCTTGATAATGAATGTGGGATTATGATTTTTGAAGTTTTTGATTATTTCCTTCAAAAAACGCCCTTTCCTTAGTTTTTAGGCATTTCAACTTGTCTTTCATTATTTATAGGACAATCAATGCCCATGTTAGGCATTTTTCCACCGTGTGAGTTATAGGAACTGGGATTTGGCCCTTAAGTGGTCATGGACTTGTCCTCTTTAGAGCCACCTTGTCTTGAAACATTTATTCCTTTGTGGAAGTAGTGGTCAAATTGTTCAAAAACTCTGATCTTCATGTTGAAGTAGAAATATGTTTTCAGACCAACACTCTCAAGGGTGTTAATTTTATTGTTAACACGTTGTCAACAACAAAATGTAGTGGGTTTTCCTTCACCCATATTTGCGAGTGGAAGAGGCGCTCATCTGCCTTTGATTCTTTAGGATCCTTTAGTTGAATATGTGTGGTAGCAACAATGGCAGTGGGGTTTGCATCAATGCTATGCTTCCCATGGTATGTGGCTATGGCATTGGGTTCTGAATCGGAATAAGGATCTGGTTCTGAAGATTTGATATCGACCACCAATGACTAGTTTGAGCGACATTAATCAGTGTTGTGCCAAGGTATTTTATGAAATTCACACCACTTCTCGGTGTCCTTCTTTGTCTTTCCATTCCCCTTCTTTTCTTGTGGAGGGGACTGGTTGTCCTTTCCTTGTCCTGTGTTTTGCGGTCCATGGTTTCCCTTTCTTTTCTTCCTCGGTGGGTTTGTAGGTCCAGAGTCCCGCTTTTTATTTTGACAATTTATCCTCAATTTTGACAACATACCGATAGACAAATCCAAGTGAAGAGATGTCGAGGAAGTCCATATCAGGTCGTATTTATTGATGTAGACCACTATGATATTCCAGTATTAGGTTCTGCTCAATGTCCTTGATACCTAGCTTTGTGTGCAAGTTATGAAAGTTGTTGGTGTAATACGAGACGGTTTGGTCCCTCTCTTGACACAGAATGGTCAATTTTGTGTACTAGTCATCATAGTTTCCCATAGGGTAATATTGTTCCTTAATAACATCTATGAAAGAGTTCCAAGTGGGATTTGTCTCAATCATTCTAGACTCGTATGATGAGTTTTTCTCCCAATAAGTTCTCCACCATTTTTTGACATGGGGACTACCTTAAGGAGAGAAAAGGTGATCTTTTCCTTGTTAGAGAAATTGTGGACAGAAAAATTCCCTTCTAGAACATTCAACTAATTATCTAGGGAATCTACATCGATATGGCCTTCAAATAAAGAAATATCAAAGATAACTTGTACCTTGAAGGGAGTTGCATCCCCGAACCGGCTTCTCGTTGAAGATGCACTTGCCATTGCCGACATTCATAGAAGGATTTGGGAGAAACTATCAATCATATCATTCCTATTTCGCTCGAGGGATTCCTCAAGCAGCGACTTGATAGGATCTCTTGCTACATCGTCTCTCTTTTCTTCCTCCATGGGAGGTCATTTGGGACGGTGAGAGTGATCAAGTGAAACTAGAATGGTGGTATCTATATCTAAGAAGAGATACGACTGCTACGCTCATCCTTGCAAAAATGAATACAAAATGAGGGAAAATGGGCCTATTTATAGTGAGAATGAGGGTGAGAACCCCAAAAGTCCAAAACATAACCCTAGAAGATGAACCTTCATAGATTTTACGGCCCCAAGGTGGTAATTTGAACAGTCAACTTCCCAAGGTCATAACTTTTACATACGATCTTCGATTAGGGCGCTCCATAGCCCATTGGAAAGGTCTATACGAGATTTAAAAATTTTGAATGGGGCCAAATGGATTTCAATGAAAACCATTTGGATCCCTAAATCACCAAAAGAACGTTGTTGAGGGCCTCAAAATGACCCCAAAATTTTGGGACTCAAAAAACCATACAAAAATAACTAGGAAACTGCCACAATGGACAATTGTTTTGAGCCAGTGGAACAGGTGGGTGGCCACCGATCTCCATCTAGATAAATCCTCCCTCCTTAGGAAGAAATGGTCTCCATTGCTTCACATCCCATATCATATCTCGAACTATGTGGTGAGATGATCTCCTGGTGCGACATTTGATGAATTGAAGAGGATTCCATTCTTTGACATCCCGAGAGGGATGTAATTGTTGTATGGATGATTTTTTTCTCGACAAGCAAATTTAATGTATGGCCTTGCATCGTAGAGGTACTCATATAGATGAGGAAAAAATGACTCTGTTTACTTCTTGTGTCTAATGAGGAGAGACACCACGTGCAAAGGGCGTGGAGGTGTCTGTGATATGATGGTCTCCTTGAGACGCAATTGTGAAGACAGATAATTTTCTGTTGTGTGAGCTTATATTCCTACCCTGCGAGACTGTGGCAGGTGAAATTGTCTCTGTTATCTGATAGAGTTTTCCTCCCAATATGACAGTGACACTCTAAGGTCGAGACTCATATACACCATAATTCTTCCACATATGTGGTTGTCCTTAAAGAACATCACAAAATTCAAGTGGGGCCACATCACGCAGTACGTCGTCTTTGAAAGGATTGATGCCACATGGTAGGAGGCATTGTTGAGTAATGCATATTCCTCGTTCTTGGCTTAGCTAACTGATGTTGTAGGGTTGCGGGTGTGGTGTTGTCGGAAGCTCCAATCTCTTGATGACTTATGTTGATATCAGGTTCTTTTGGCTATCATTGTCAACAACATAATGTAGTGGGTTTCCCTTCACCCAAATATATTAGTGGAAGGGGTGCTCATATCCTTGTGATTATTTAGTATCCTCTAGTTGAATCTGTATGGTAGTAACATTGGTAGTGGGGTCTGCATCAATGACCTATTTCCCATGGTCTGCGGCTGTGGCATTGGGTTCTGAATCAAAATCAGGATTTGATTTCGGCCACCAACGATTTCATTGAGCGACATTCATCAGTGTTGTTCTAAGGTATTTTATGAAATTCACACCACTTCCCATTGTCCTTCTTTTTCTTTCCATTCCCCTTGTTTGCTTGTGTGGGGATTGGTTGTACTTTCCTTATCCTATGTTTTGCATACCAAGGTTTCCATTACCTTGATTCTTTGGTGGGTTTGCAGGTACAGAGTCCCGCTTGTTCTTTTGCTGAAATTTCTCCTCGATTTTGACAACATAACAATAGGCAAATCCATGTGAAGAGATGTCGAGGAAGTCCATCTCAATTTGGATGTACCCACTATGATATTTCAGTATAAGGTGCCTCTCGGAGTCCTTGATACCCAAATTTGTGCGCAAGGTATGAAAGTTGTTGGTGTACTTTGACTTTGTCTGGTCCCTTGCTTGAATTAGAATGGTCCATTTTGTGTACTAGTCATCATAGTTTCCCGCAGGGTAATATTGTTTTGTGACGACATCTATTAAAAAGGCTCAAGTGGGATTTGTCTCGAACATTCCAGACTCGTCTGATGAGTTTTGATCCCAATATGTACCCCACCAATTTTGGACATGGGAAACTGCCTTAAGGAGAGAAAATGTGATATTTTCCCTATTAGAGAAATTGAGGACAGAGAAATACCCTTCTAGAACATTCAACCAATTATCTAAGAAATATGCAATGATATGTCCTTCAAATAAACGAATATCAAAGTTAAGTTGTACCTTGAAGGGAGTTGCATCCCCAAGCTAGTTTCTCGTTGAAGATGCACTTGTTGCTTCCGACATTTATAGAAGGATTTGGGCGAAACTATCCATCATATCATTCCTCTTTCTCTTGAGGTCTTCCTCGAGCAACGACTTGATAGGATCTCTTGCTCCGTCGTCTCTCTTTTATTTCACCAAGGGATATCGTTTGGGACGGTGATATTGATCAAATGAAACTAGTTCGAGACTAAACTCTCTATACCTGAACCTCGTTGAGGACATGCGTCAAGAAACAATTGAATTGAAGATTGCTCTGATACCACTGATCAAGGTTTATGTGTGAACAAAATGAAATGACATAAATATAAACATAACCATATTGCAAAGATAACAGAGATACAGTAAACACATATTCTATTAAATGGCGAAAATAGAACAGACTGTAATACAATAGCTAGAATGGTGGTAGTTATCTCTGAGAAAAGATGTGACTCCTATGCTCATCTGTGAAAATATGAATAAAAAATGAGGCCAAAGGGGCCTATTTATAGTAATAATGAGCGTGAGAACCCCAAAAATCGAAAACATAACCTTAGAAGATGAACCGTCATACAGTTTGTGGCACCAAGGTGGTAAATTGAACAATGTGACTTCCTGGGGTCATAACTTTTGCATACGATCTTCGATTTGGGAACTCGATAGCCCATTGGAAAGGTCTATTTGAGATTTAAAAATTTTGAATGGGTCCAAATAAAATCCAATAGAAAACATTTTCCCTCTTGAATCACCAAAAAACGTCGTTTAGGGCCTCAAAATGGCCCCGAATGTTTGGGACTCGAAAAACTGTAGAAAAATAACTAGGAAACTACCACAATGGACAATTGTTTTAAGCCAGTGGAATAGGTGGGTGGCCACTGATATCCATCTGGATCAATCCTCCCTCCTTAGGAAGAAATGGTCTCCATTGCGTCAAATCCTGTATCATATCTCGAACTGTATAATTAGATGATCTCCTGGTGCAACATTTGATGAAGTGAAGAGACTGCCTTTCTTTGACATCCTGAGAGGGTTGTAATTGCTGTATGGATGATTCATTTCTGGATGAGAAACTTAAATGTGTGGCCTTGCATCATAGAGGTACTCGGATAGATGAGGAAAC
The DNA here is from genome assembly GCA_001517045.1 of Pseudotsuga menziesii. Taxonomy (NCBI): domain Eukaryota; kingdom Viridiplantae; phylum Streptophyta; class Pinopsida; order Pinales; family Pinaceae; genus Pseudotsuga; species Pseudotsuga menziesii. Next base: position 727,091 of record LPNX010583326.1, on the reverse strand, counting down.
AATGACTATGTTTACTTTTTGTGTCTAAGGAAACAGAGACACCCTGTGTAGAGGGTGTGGAGGTCTCTGTGATATGACCGTCTCCTTCAGACACAATTGTGAACAAGGATAATTTTCTAGTGTGGGAGCTTATATTGTTACCATGTGATACCATGGCAGGTGAAATTATCTATAGTATCTGATAGAGTTGTCCTCCCAACATGACAACGAAACTACGAGGTCACAACTCATAAACATCATGATGCTTCCACATATATGGTTGTCCTAAAATAACATCACAGACTTCAAGTGGGGCCACATCACACAGTGCTTCATCTTTGAAAGGATTGATGCCATATGGTAGAAATCATTTTTGAGTAATGCATATACCTCGTCCTTGGATTTTCCAACTAATGTTGTAGGGTTGAGGTGTGGTGTTGTTGGAAGCTCCAATCTCTTGACGACTTCTGCTGAGATCTGGTTATTTTGGTTGTCGTTGTCAACAACAAAACATAGTGGCTTTCCCTTTACCCACATCTACGAATGGAAGAGGCACTCCTCTACCTATGATCCTTTATCCTCCTCTAGTTGAATCTGTGTGGTAGCAACATTGGTAGTGGGGTCTGCATCAATGATATGCTTCCAATGGTCTGTGGCTGTGGAATTTGGTTCTGAACCGAAATCAGGATCTGATTCTAAATATTTGATCTTGGCCACAAATGAATGCTTTGAGCGACATTCATCAGTGTTGTGCCAATGGATTTTATGAAATTCACACCACTTCTCGGTGTCCTTCTTTGTCTTTTCATTCAACTTCTTTTCTTCTGGTGGGGACTGGTTGTCCTTTCCTTGTCATGCATTTTTTGGGTGAGGGTTTCCCTTGCCTTGATTCTTTGGTGGGTTTCCAGGTCAAGAGTCTTGCTTGTTCTTTTGCTGAAATTTATCCTCGATTTTAAATGCATATTTATAGGCATATCCAAGTGAAGAGATGTCGAGGAAGTCCATCTCAGTTCATATGTACCGATGTATACCACTCCGATATTTTAGTATTAGGTGCCGCTTGGAGTCTTTGATACCCAAATTTGTGTGCAAGTTATGAAAGTTGTTGGTGTACTCCGACATTGTCTAGTGCCTCTCTTGATGCAGAATGGTCCATTTTGTGTATTGGTCATCATATTTTCCCACAGGTTAATATTGTTCCTTGACGATATCTATGAAAGACACCAAATTGGGATTTGTCTCAAATATCCCAAATTCTTCTGATGAGTTTTTCTGCTAATAAGTAACCTACCAATTTTGGACATGGGGGACTTACTACCTTAAGGACAGAAAATGTAATATTTTCCCTTTCAAAGAAATTATGGGTAGATAAATACTCTTTTAGAACATTGAACCAATTATCTAGGGAATCTGAATCGATCTGGACTTCAATTAAAGGAATATCAAAGTTAACTTGCACCTTGAAGGGACTTGCATCTGTGAACGGATGCTCCTTGAATATGCACTCACTGTTTCCAGAATTCATAGAAGGATTTGGGTGAAACTATACACCATCTCGTTCCTTTGTCGCTTGAGGGATTCCTCGAGTAGCGACTTGATAGGATCTCCTGCTCCATCGTCTCTCTTTTCTTCCACCATGGGAGGTCATTTGGGACAGTGAGAGTGATCAAGTGAAATTATGATGAATGAAGAAGACCATATTGCAAAGATAACAGAGTTATAGTAAACACATGTTCTATTAAATGGTGAAAATTGAATAGACTGTAATAGAATAGCTAGAATGGTGGTAGCTATCTTTGAGAAGAGATGTGACTGCTACGCTCATCCATGAAAAGCTAAATAATAAATCAGGCCAAAGGGGCCTATTTATTGTAATAATGAGGGAAATAACCCTAAAATTCCAAAACATAACCCTATAACGTTAACTGTCATAAAGTTTGCGGCCAAGGAGGTAAGTTGAACAGTCAACTTCTCGAGGTCATAACCTTTGCATACGATCTTCGATTTGGGTGCTCGATAACCCGTTGGAAAAGTCTATCCGAGATTTACAAATTTCAAATGTGAAAAAATGTATTACTAACATATTTATTTGGATCCCAAAATCACCAAAAAATGTCGTTTAGTGCCTCAAAACGACCCTGGAAGTTTGGGGCTCAAAAAATCGTATAAAAATAACTAGGAAACTACCACAATGGACAATTGTTTTGAGCCAGTGAAATAGATGGGTGGCCACCGATCTCCATTTGGATTAATCGTCCATCCTTAGGAAGTAATGGTCTCCATTGCGTCAAATCTTGTATCATATCTTGAACTATGTGGTGAGATGATCTTCTGGTGCAGCATTTAATGAAGTGAAGAGGTTGCCTTTCTTTGACATCCTGAGAGGGCTGTAATTAATGTATGGATGATTTTTTTCTGGATAAGCACCTTGAATGTGTGGCCTTACATCATAGAGGTAGTCTAGTAAATGAGGAAACGATGACTCTATTTACATCTTATGTCTGATGAGGAGAGACACCCTATGCAGAGGGTGTGGAGGTCTCTATGATATGATGTTCTCATTCAAACGCAATTGTGAAGAGGTATAATTTTTTGGTTTGGGAGCTTATCTTCCTACTTTGTGAGCCCGTGGTAGGTGAAATTGTCTCTGGTATCTGATATAGTAATCCTCTTAAAGTGACAATGACACTGCGATGTCACGACTCATATACAACATGAAGCTTCCACATATATGGTTGTCCTAAAAGAACATCAATAACTTCAAGTGGGGCCACATCACACAGTACCTCATCTTTGAAAGTTTTGACGCCATATGGTAGGAGGAATTGTTGAGTAATGAGGATGCCTCATCCTTGTCTTAGCCAACCGATGTTGTAGGGTTACAGGTGTGGTGTTGTCAGAAGCTCTAATCTCTTGGTGACTTCTAATGAGATCAAGTTCTTTTGGTTGTCGTTGTCAACAACAAAATGTAGTGGGTTTCCTTTCACCCACATCTGTGAGTGGAAGAGGCGCCGCTATGCCTATGATTCTTTAGGCTCCTCTAGTTGAATATGTGTGGTAGAAACAATGGTAGTGGGGTCTGCATCAATGATCTGCTTCCCATGCTTTGCGGTTTTGGCATTGGGTTCTGAATCAGAACCAAGATCTGATTCTATGATATTTGATCTCACCACCAATGAATTATTTGAGTGATATTGATCAGTGTTATGCCAAGGGATTTTATGAAATTTGCACCACTTCCCAGTGTCCTTCTTTGTCTTTCCATTCCCCTTCTTTGCTTGTGGCGAGGACTGGTTGTCCTTTCCTTGTCCTGTGTTTTGTGGGCTAGTGTTTCCCTTGTCTTGATTCTTCGGTGGGTTTGCAGGTATAGAGTCCTGCTTATTATTTTCCCAAAATTTCACCTTGATTTTGAAAGCATAACGATAGGTAGATCCAAGTGAAGCGATGTCAAGAAAGTCCATCTCAGTTTTGATGGATTTATGTAGACCACTTCGATATTTCAGTATCAGGAGCTGCTAGGAGTCTTTAATTTTCTAGCTTTGTGCACAAGGTATGAAAGCTGTTGGTGTACTTCGAAACTATTTGGTCCCTCTCTTGACGCATAATGGTCCATTTTGTGTACTGGTCATTGTTAACCCAAAAATCCCCCACTCAGCTCTCAATGGCCTACGCCACCCAAGGAAACCATCTCATGACCCTCATATCACTCCATTAGACCCCCACACCCTCAAAATAGCTAAAGGATGAAGAAAAGGGCTTAAAAACCCCAAAAAGGAGCCCAAAATAGTCTCATAGGAGGTAAAATCCCCAAAAAGGGGATAAAACCCTAAAAGGAGCTAATGTTAGGGAGAAAGGGGCTAAAATCCCAAAAAAGGCGCTAAAGCCCTGACCAAGGGCTTAAAACCCTAAAACCCCTTGAAAAAGCTATAAAAGGAGGGTGGGGGGTCACTCTCAAACAACTTCTCCCTTGCATATTGTTATGCTGCTCGTGGATTCCTTGAGACCTTTGCCTCTCAAGCCACCCACACTCCCTCTCCTCCATTTCCATTGATCCATTGCTCCCCCATCCAAGAGAGGTGCTTCCACAAGCTAGGGCATGGTGGCCCATTTCCACCCAAGAGAAGTTATAACCATATTTCATGTCTTGTTTCTTAGGTCCTTAGTTTTCTTTGCTTTCTAACCCTTATTTCATTTGCAGGTTTTAGATCTAACATTGTTTTACAGGTGTTTCAATCTATTGTAGCTTAGGATTTTTTTGCAGGTCTTTGGAAGCAGAGCCCTAACCCTTGTGTGCAGAGGGGTTCATCATTGCTTCTATCTCCTTTCTATTCTTAGCTTAGTTTACTATTCTGTTTATTTACCTTACTTTTTATTTTCTGCATTTATCCATGCAAGAACCTACCCTTTTGTCCTATAGATAGAAGGGATCCATTCCTGCCCTTGTAGCAAGGAGAAATCCCTCCTACAGAACTGGCGCCATACCAGTTCGATCCCATAGGATCCCTGGTCCAAATTTTTAATTTTCAAGTTTTTAAATTTTTTGCCCTAGTTTTAATTTTTTTTCTTTCTGTTAAATCCATCTTAAATTCAGTTTATTTCCTATTTTCAGTACTGCCGAAGCCTTTGCTAGGAAAAACTGATTTAGATTGGCCACATCACAAGTTACTGTAGGCCAGATCTGACTTTGTCTCACAAAAAACCCCAAATACGGAGCAGGGCGCTCTTATTGGGGCCTAAAGTGAGACTGGGGCACACTTAATGGGAAAACAGGTGCACCCATGGTGCACTTAATCCCCCAATAAGTGTGACTTCAACCTAGAAAATCAGTCCACGACTGTTTCTGCATTCTGTGCGACTCCCTCGCCGGTTTCTGAAAAAATCTTGCAGCCCCCTTGCCAGATTTGATCAGAAATGTGTGGCCTGTCAAACAGAACTTCAATTTTAGTTTAATAACACTTAAATTTCAGTTTTATAGGACTGTCAGTGCGGCTCAGCCGCCTCTGTCCAGCACTGCAAGTCAATTTCAGTTTCTATTTTCATTTTCTGCAATTTCTTTCATAAATAATGTGTAAATGCCAGATAAAAGTTAATGGCTTAATCAAATGAACCTAGCCTAACTAAAATAAACCTAAAATTAGCCATCTTGCTTCCCCCTCCTCCTCTACCCAGTCATCACCCTCCTGGGTATTCTGGGATACGACGAAGGGCAAGCTCGTATAGATATAGGCACTCCACTATATTGTTATAAACCAATAAAATCGGGTGACCTGGAAGGTAGAGGGGGTAGAGAAGGAGGGATTCTCACGGCGCTAAGTGTCCTCTCTGTTGACCAACCTAGCATCCGGGAGGTTACCTAAGGATCTACGGATGGGCTTAGCCCCATTATGTTGAGAGCCCAACACCTTCTCTTGGTTGAAGAGGAATATTAGTGTGAGGTAGACATCTAGTTAGGCCAACAAACATTCAGGGTTAATCACTGTATTTGTTCACAATTTCTGATTATTCAATTCTTGCATACACAAACACAATGACATGAACTCTACCATGATGAATTCATAAACCATTTGTAGCAACTGAATACTAGAAAAATAAACAAACAAATACACCATACCAACTAATTAACTTAACTCAGTTCATGACGCTGAGTGAACCTTAAAATTTACCAATTTACACTAAGTACAAATAGCTCTGTAGTCCTTGAGGACATAAGTCCCTGACTGCTTCAACTATGGGAAGTACTTGGGATTTTCCCAGAAACTCATTGTGAGGAGTACCACAGGAAACCCAAAGTAGCTGGCCGCTGAGAGGAATTGCCAAGCGAAACAAGAAATAACCCCTTTCAATTGAGTAGAAACACCTGTGAGGAACAAGCCAAGCACTGTCTTCTGGTAGTCTTGGTGGCTGAGTGACCACTTGCAGCAAATAGGAAGCCACTGAATTCAGGGTCCAAATATCATTCCCACCAGTTTCATACATAAAATCAAACACAATTGATCCTCCACGCTCTTCCTCACGCCTAAGAGGTGAACCACCACCATTTGGAACACTCAATCGACATCGACGAAGCCACTCTTAGTGATATCCCACACCATCAAAAGGCCACACAGCCTCTGATTCAGATTCAGACCCATATCAGTCTGAACTAGACCTCCACACCACACCATCAAGCCCCATGGATAGTTCCAACTTGGATCCATTTTCTGGCTTAACCTTAGCAAGTGGACCCATGTCCACATCACAACCTGTCACCCACAACCTGGAAAGCGGCCCAAGCATAGTCATGCAAACTATCATTAGTCAGCTACCACCACCCATAGTGACTAGCCAAGCTGGCCCACTTGCAACACATGGGGGCAGTGGCCCCTCCACACACATTTCCCCTCCTGCCACACAGGGTGGTAGTCGACCATCCACTTACATTTCCCCTACTGTCATACATGGGGCCAATGTCCCCGCCACTCATACCATCCCACCCACAACACTTGGGGGCATTGGCCCATCCGCAATGGTGCCACCGCAAGCACCCCCAACTGTGTAGATGGATTATGCACCTGCAAACCCCACCACCATCGCAGCCCCATCCCACATTAACTTGGGCTCAAATATGCCATTCATGGCTCGTCTTAACTTGCCTGACTTGGCCAAATTAACAAATGACCCCATTCACCATCAAGTCTTTTGGCCTCTAATGCCAACTAAGCTGCCATCAGACATCCCCAAGTTTGAAGGCAAAGTAGGGGAATGTCCCCAAAACCACATAATGATATTCCATCTATGGTGCTTGTCCAACAACATCGTAGATGACTCCATCAGGCTAAGACTATTCCAACGTACCCTTACAGGTGCCATGGCCAAATGGTACATTGAGCTGCCACAAGCCAAGTACCCAGACTTCAACTCCATAGCCTTCATGTTCCTACAGTATTTCCAACTCCCTGTCAGATATGATGAAGGGGTGGAGATCCTGTTATCCTTTCGCCAAAGCACCACCACTCATATAATGGACCATATCCATGAGTGGCGGCGACGTCATAGTCTATGCAAAATCCAACTTGACGACAGGATCTTCCTGTATTGGTTCCTTAAGACCTTGCTCCCTCCCATAGCAAAGGACGTCGTGTTCGAACATCCCCAATCTGAAGAAGAGGCCATACTGAAGGCCCAACAATTTGACCTTATCTATGCTCAGTATGGATACCTATACACCGTAATTCTAGACGCTCCCCGATCAAGTACCTCATACCGTGATGCACCGGGGGCATCACATGCTGCAGACAACATCATAGGATCGGTCTCCCAACAGCCACAGCCTCAAATGACACCACCTTCCATTACACCACAACCAAGCAACACTGCTAGTGTTGCTTACCAGAACCAAGCTCCGGACTACGCAAGAATGGTGTCTCAGTCCGGAGCAACAACTTCCTACGCACAGCCTGCGCCAACGCGGAAGGCTTAGGCCATGGCTTGGCCAACACAATAGTATGTGAGGAAAATGCCCACATTTGTGGCACCACCACCCCCACAAATCTACTATGCACCGCCAGTGCAACCAGTTCAAGCCCCTGCCCCTGCTCCACCCGCTCCGTTGGGACAAGTGTTCGCACAACAAAACTGTCCCAACCAGCCTATGCCCAACAATCAACAAGGGCAAGGTTGAAATAATTGGCCTCACAACCAAGGAAATAACCAACCACAGGGAGGTGGTCAACAATTGAACCCTCCCAACAATGCCACGGCGAACCGACTAGCCCAAAACCCCCCACGACAAAATGCACCAAGACGCAACGTTCCATACAAACCAACTGTGCACACTCTGTGATGTTTATGGGCATTACACATTTGAGTGTCCCCTTATGGCTCACGCTAAGCAGGACATTCAAAACGAGGCCCAACAGGTCGCCAACGAGGCAAATCAAGCCCAACCCAAACCAACACCACAAGGACCTCCCCCCATGGTGCTTCAAAACCCACTGCTAGTCGAAGGATTGGTGGCAACCGTACCCCCTCCCCAACCCAATCCCAACACTCCAGGGGAACCTCCCATGGTCGAAATAGGTGTTCACCACCTGCTAGCCATGACGACTGAAGAGGTCAACTTGCAAACTCGACAAAATTAGTATGGTACCACCACCAAACCCGCTGATACATCAGTGGCATCAATGTCCAAAACGGTCAACCTATCTCTTCAGTTACCCCCGTTCCCATGCCCCCCCATATGCAGAATCGTCAATAACAGCACGGCTAGAGTTGCAGTCAACTATAGCATCGTGGATGATTTGGCCCAAACGCCAACCGCCATGTCTGCTCTTGAGGTACTTAAAATGTGCCCAATGTAGCAGAAAGCCTTACTAGCCACCTTAGGGGCAGTAGACCCCTCCGACTCCAAGTTGATCACATTTGACACAGAGAATGGGGAACCGCGCATGCCATCGACCATCGCATTTCAAATCCTGGTGTCCATCCAGAATTTCGTTGTGCACCAGTGCATAGTGGATGAGGGGGCATCCACGTGTGTTATGTCTACCTTGGTTTGGAAGAAACTTGGATCACCAATTTTGCAACCATCCTCCATAAACCTGTGGGATTATTATGGACATCCCACTAAAGCCCAAGGAATCCTCCCCCATGTCCCCATTACATCACCCAGGAAGACAGTGCTGATTGACATAGAGGTCGTCAATGCTCAATTAGAATACAACCTTCTCCTTGGGAGAAGTTACATGTACGCCATGCGAGCTGTCGTATCAATTGTCTTCTGTCTCATGATGTTCCCCCATGAAGGGAAGATTGTGACGGTTGATTAGCTCACCTACCATGATCTGCAAGGATTAACGACACCTGCCAATGTTATCCCTACCATCACCACCATTGAGCCACAAGGGGCAACCACACACAGTAATGTCATCCCTACAACCAACACTATGGTTGAAAACACACCAGCCTCCCCATTGTTGAATGTGGGCCCTGGGTTGTTTGCCGATACCTCCATGACAACTCCTTTCTTGTTAGTATCACCACCAGCGACACAAAATGAAACTGTGGACTTGTGCATGGTCTCATCAAGCACCACTACACCCAAACAACAACCGCAACCGCAGCCCCAAACACAACCACAACATCGTTCGTAGCTGTAACACCAATAACAGCTGCAACATCACTCGCAGCAGCAACATTATGCGCAGGTGCAACCACAACTGCATCCCCACATGCAACTGTCATGGAATTATTTGGGTTCATCCCCAGTCCATATGATTCCCTTCCTCTTCCCCCCACCTGGTGTGATGAGCAAGCTGGTTATGGCCACCTTAAGCCTACCCAACTTTATGTTGGGAATCTCGGTGTGGTATCTTGATTCCACCAACTCAACCGGCAATGCCCCAGGTTGTCTTAACCTCGGTACAACCCATCGCGGTCGAATCTCACCCTCCACATGCTCCGCAAAAGCCAACATCCACACCCACACCCACACCGCCCCAACCCAAAAGGGCTAGGGGCAAGAACACCAAAGCCACCGTAGAGCCATGATAAGTCCCACCTTGCGTCATCTGCGAACAACAGGGTCATCCAAATCAGAATTGCCCTGAAATCCCAGTGATCCGTGTGCATCTAGATGCCATGGATATAAATGAAAACATCCCCATGGTTGAACTCCCAACTGCGCCAGTAGTCAGGAATAAGGCATTAAGGAAAAACCATGCTTGCACCCTTTGCGGCTTGTATGGACATTACTCCTACCATTTCCAATATTTTCTTGAATTTCGAATGGCTCTCACTGACCTCTCTCACCATTCCCTTGAGTTTGAGATCACCTTGATCGAAGAAGTTCACCCACCACCTCCTTCTTCAGACGCCATGTCCATTTACATGATGTCCAGTTCCACCGACCCGCTCATCTCCTACTCCAGCGACGGTCCATCGGACCTATCTCTTCGTTGCTTCAGCAATGATGAGGAGATACTTGAAGCTCTGACCGCCCTAGAATACCCATGGGACGACATGCACCATCGCTCATTCTTCCTCTCGAAAGAACTGGTGTCACAGTTTGACTAGTTTTTCGTGGAGACCAAATATTTCATCCATGGGAAGGTCGACTGGTTCAAGAACCCCATCCCAACACTAGATGCCTTCGAAGAAGGGAATATGGTGAACATTTCACCAACCATTAAAATCGATATCTAAACCAACTTTGAGATCGTTAAAGAAATCATGCTGGGGTCATCTTGCTCCCTGGAAGAGGTCGATGCCTACACAACTCTCTTCTAATAATTCCGTGACATATTCGCCTGGTCTTACACAGAGATGCCTGGCCTAGATCCATCCATCATGGAGCACCACACCGACACATGGCCTGACGTGGCACCCGTATGCCAAAAGCAACGGCCCATCCATCCATCCAAAGTGGTTGCGGTGAAAGTCAAGATAGAGAAGCTGCGCACCGCCGGCTTCATTTATCCCATTGCATACACCACTTGGGATTCTAATACTGTTGCCGTCAATAAAAAATAGGGTACTATTCGTGTTTGCATAGACTTCCATGACCTTAATGGGGCATGTCCCAAAGACAACTTCCCCACACCTTTCATCGACCAGATCATCGATGCGTGCGCCGGACATGAAGCCTTTTCCTTCAAGGATGGATTTTCTGGTTATAACCAAATCCAAATCCGAAAAGAAGATTGTTACAAGAGGGAATTCACAACCCCACGGGGCATTTTCGCATATCGAGTCATGCCCTTTGGCCTAAAAAATGCTGGAGCCATCTTCCAGTGTGCCATGACATATTGTTTCCATGATTAAATTCACATCATCTTAGTCTACCTGGATGACCTTACCACTCGATCACCGAAACAAGAACAACATATAGACGACTTACGGCAAGTCTTTTTATGTTGCCACAAGTACAAATTTCACCTCAATCCCCTCAAGTGAATTTTTTGTGTCCCAGCAGGTCGTCGATTCGAATTCATTGTATCTCACAAAGGGATAACGGTAAATCCCCTCAGAGTTTAGGCTATCCTTGATCTTCCTTCCCCAAAAATTCAGCACCAACTACAAAGCCTACAAGGCAAGGCCAACTTCCTTTGTCACTTTGTGCCAGAATATGCAACAAAAGCTTATGGATTCATTCGCCTGCTTTGCACAAAAATCCCCTTCATTTGGGATCAACAAGCACAAGAATCGTTCGATGCACTCAAACAAGCCCTAGCTTCTGCACCATTACTCTCGGCACCAAATTTCACTCGAGACTTCATCCTTTATGTGTCGGCCTCGAAAAATGCCATTGCTGGAGTCTTGGTCCAAGAATATTATGCTCGCCATGAGCATGTGATTTACTACATCATTTAGAAGCTAACATGACCCCCACTACGATATTCACCCGAGGAGAAATTAGCCCTCGCCGTTGTCTTCTCAGCTCAAAAATTGCGCCATTACATCATTGCCAACCATACTCGTGTAGTGGACGATTCAAACCCAATGCAGTACCTCTTAATCCGTCGCCTTCTACAAGGTTATGCAACTAAGTGGGTAGTCATCCTCCAAGAGTTTAACCTAGAGTTTGTGTCCCCCAAAAGCACGAAGGCACTCGCACTGGCCACACTCATGGCAGATCTGCCCCCATTAACTGCGTCATCACCCCCCAAGGATGATCTCCCTGATGATTTACTATTCGTCATATCCATAGATGACCCATGGTATGGGGATATCCTTCTCTATTTACGAACACAGAAGTTCGGAGCGCATTTGAACCGTGAGGATATGTGACACATTCGACATCAAGCCATTTTCCACTTGCTGATTGGAGATGTTTTGTATCGTCGAGGCATTGATACCATCTTATGTCGTTGCCTCACCCGTGATGAGGCCGATACCATCCTCAACGACAGTCATAGTGGAGTATGTGGTGGCCACCTTTCATGCCTGGAAACCACCCAAAAGATCCTATTCGCCGGCTATTTTTGGCCCTCCATCTTTGCTGATTGCATAGAGGTAGTCAAACATTGCCGTAGCTGTCAGCCTTTTGCCCCAAAGGAAAGAACCTGTCCTGCGCCCTTACACCCCGTAGTCACAGTCAGGCCCTTCTGCAAATGGGCAATCGACTTCATGACAATCACCCCCATCTCAGCTGATGGCCATATATACATCATTATGGTAGTCGATTACTTCACCAAGTGGGCCGAGGCCATGCCCACATTCGATTGCAAATCCAAAACTGCAGTACACTTCTTCTTTAACCATGTTATTACATGATTCGATGTTCCTAAACAACTTGTGTCAGACCATGGAGCACACTTTCAAGACGCCGTATGGGATGAATTGTCAACCATGTTGAAGTTTGAACACTAGTACTCATCTTCCTACTATCCTCAGGGAAATGGCCATGTTGAGGTAGTCAACAAAATCATCAAAACAATGCTCCAAAGGATGGTGGGAAACCATAAAACCAATTGGCATCACACGCTATTTTCTACCCTATGGGTTTATCGCACATCCACAAAAACTGCAACCGGTTTTACCCCTTTCTGCCTGGTACACGGCATTGAATCAGTGCTCCCTATAGAGTGCCAAATCCCATCTCTTCGCCTTGCAGTGGACTCGTCCCTGATACTTTGCCTTTAGAAGAACGACTCCTCCAACTCGAGCAAACCATAGAAAACCATTGAGCTGCCCTCCAAGCCATCAAAGCAGTGAAAACAAGATCATAGATCCACTATGACTCCCATGTCCACCCTCGCACCTTCAGTGAAGGCGATATGGTTCTAGTCTATGACCAACCCAACGATAAATTAGGCAAAGGAAAGTTCGAATCAATGTGGTATGGCCCATACGTCATCCATCGCTTCCTCGGAAAAGGGGCATACACCCTCATTAACTCTGATGGAAAACTCTTGGAGAACCCCCGCAATGGGCTCTACCTCAAGAAATTTTATGCTTAACATCACCGATGAGTCACTTCATTTTCTTTTTCTTTTTTTTCAACATTTTTCAGCAAAAATTAGGGGCAACACCATCAGCTGCTAGTCCAAAGTCACCCATAATCAGTTCGAGACACCTCTCACATATCCGGGCTCAAACTTCTATCTCTTTAAGAGACCATCGTCTCATGTTTAATAAGTCAATTTTGGGACCATTTCCCACCAGTCACCTTGATTTACGAGCCATGACATGACGATGCAAGTGTCTACGGACCTGTACTTGTATCACACTTCCCGACCACAACTCATACGAGTTTTTGGGCCATCGCCCATTAAGGAATGTAATTTTACTTTTATTTTTGTATTTATAATTGTCTTTTCCACCGCACCTTACGTAGACATTTGGACCATCGTCAACCAAACCCTTTATTTTTCTTGCATGTATTTGGCATATAAGTGCCCCCGGGCTTGTACTTACATCACATGTAGTCAAGTCTGTCCACCACAACACACACACACCCTCTCCTGACCTCTGTCCGAGAGCCACTTTGGTTTGCGTTCCTCTACCGCGTTCTATCCCGTGCATGTATTGGTATGTTTGAGAGCCTTCTGCTCCATCCATACTGTAGATGACCTTCGGACCTCTATCCACTGTCCCTACATGGGGCACCGCCTGTGCCACCGCAATCGGTTGACCATATTGGAGTTTCGTTTAAGCTCTTTTCTGACTCCTTAAAACAATGAAAAGATAGCCGAGTGCAGTTGCTTCCTTTCCCACTCGTTAAAGAATAGGAAAGGGCGTATACATCGTCCCATCTATCTCCTTTTGTGGACCATGTAGACCAGTAAAAGGAAAAGGACACCCTTGGCACACTTAAGCCAAGACCATTCCCCTCTACATACTTTTATGCTTTCTCGGGCAGAGGGGCTGCACTTTACGAAAATGCTCACCATGGGTTGTCGTTAAGCTCTTTTCCAGCCTTCTCATCATGAAAATATTACCGAGCAAACTTGGTTTCATTCACGCTCATAAAAGTATCTGAATGACCATCCAGTCAGTATAGGTTTAACCTTTTCCAGCCTGATTGGACTACCAACAGTAAAGAAGTCTCTCATCCCCTCCAGGATGGGAGAGCTCTCCTATGCATACTTTTATCTTTTTTGGGCACAGGATACTACCAACGAAAAAGAGCCCCCATTGGAGTCTTCTTCGTTCTTTCAGACTCTCTAAAATTGAAAGCACCATCGAGCATTTACCTTCTCGGGCTCGCAAAAAATCCACGAGATCGTACCATAATGGTGTCCCTAGACACTGCCCCACAGAAAACATTTTGGCAGCATTCCCTCGTTGGGTCGCCTTTGTTCAGAGTACTCTGCAATGAGTATTCCTTGGATCCCATCAATTTCAAAAGTGTGTACCTCCTCCAAGCATTTCCCATTTGCAGTGACATTCTTGGTATTACAGCTATGATCCCATTCCCATGAGTCAAGTTTCATTTACTGCCTAGTCCGCCCTGCCATCATACTCTTAACAAAGGAAGTTTGAGTCTCCCTACCCCTGCCCCTGTTCAAATATTTCCCTCCCCCCCCCTTCCCCATTCAGTGAGTCAATCCGTAGATTGCTTCACACCTTCCAGTTATCTCCCTCGCGCTCCTGGTCAAGTAAACATCATTTCCTTGGCTAGGGGCAGGTCTCCCTCTGTCGACTCCAACACACATATTCCAGAGGATAGACCCAGAGGTCCCTGTATCTTGGTTTCATTAACCTCATTGATGAGTTTCTTGGACCACTTGAGAGAAGTCTTTAGTGCCTCTTGGGATGGTTGTTTCTCACATGCTCGACTTCAACTACATCATTGCACCTTTGAAATTCGTACAGGGTTTTGTCCGTACAATATTTGGTCAAATACCCCGGATGTCACCTAACTCTAGCACATTGGTGATTCCACTCAAGGGACCTAAACAAGTTATGTCCCTTGTGATTTCTGGGTTGCGTTGGAGACAGTGTTCAGAATCACCATCAGTGCTTCGATACACCTTTATGATTGATGCAGCACACTTGTACCACAAACAATATGACTCTCAATCAACGAGTCCACACAGCTATGTACCATTCCAGACCAACAAATCGTCATTCGTGAAGATATAGCATTCCATGAGAATGGCATGGGTCAAGTGTACCAGATTATCATTGTATTCAGCCTCACATGGAGGCAATATTATTGTAACATCAGTTGTATATGATCGGCTCTTGTATTTTAGAGCATAGATCAAATTATTCTTTTGACATTGTCTTGAGCATGGGGATGCCCGCCTCGTCCATATACATGTCACACATTATTTGTATCTCACCCATTGATGGGAACCATATTAATACAAAAACCAAAAGCCACCATGCCCCAGCCCCGAAAGCACCACCTCTACCCAGTTAATCCTATGATGTCTGTCGGCCATATGTTGAGCTCCTGCCCTCACACATTAGGGGGCAATCTATTAACCCAAAAATCCCCCACTCAGCTCTCAATGGCCTACACCACCGAAGGACACCATCTCACGACCCTCATTTCATTCCATTAGACCCCCATACCCTCAAAATAGCTAAAGGATGAAGAAAGGGCTTAAAAACCCCAAAAAGGAGCCCAAAATAGTCTCCTAGGAGCTAAAACCCCCAAAAAGGGGCTAAAACCCTAAAAGGAGCTAAAGTTAGGGCAGAAGGGGCTAAAAGCCCAAAAAGGGGCTAAAGCCCTGACCAAGGGCTTAAAACCCTAAAAACCCTTGAAAAAGCTATAAAAGGAGGGTGGGGGGTCACTCTCAAACAACTTCTCCCTTTCATATTGTTATGCTGCCCATGGATGCCTTGAGGCCTTTGCCTCTCAAGCCACCCACACTCCCTCTCCTCCATTTCCATTGAGCCATTGCTCCCCCATCCTAGAGAGGTGCTTCCACAATCTAGGGCATGGTGGCCCATTTCCAGCCAAGAGAAGGTATAACCATATTTCATGTCTTGTTTCTTAGGTCCTTAGTTTTCTTTGATTTCTAACCCTTATTTCATTTGCAGGTTTTAGATCTAACATTGTTTTACAGGTGTTTCAATCTATTGTAGCTTAGGATTTATTTGCAAGTCTTTGGAAGCGGAACCCTAACCCTTGTGTGCAGAGGGGTTCATCATTAATTCTATCTCCTTTTTGTTCTTAGCTTAGTTTACTGTTCTGTTTATTTAATTTACATTTTATTTTTTGCATTTATCCACGCAAGAACCTACCCTTCTGTCCTATAGACAGAAGGGAGCCATTCCTGCCCCCTGTAGCAAGGAGAAATCCCTGCTACAGTCATCATAGTTTCCCATAGGGAAATATTGTTCCTTGACTGTATCTATGAAAGAGTCCTAAGAGGGAGTCGTCTCAAACATTATAGACTCGTCTGATGAGTTTTTCTCCCAATAAGTACCCCACCGATTTCAGACATAGGGGACTGCCTTAAGGGGAGCAAAGGTGATCTTTTCCCTATCGAAGAAATTGTGGATAGAGAAATACCCTTCTAGAACATTTGAACCAATTATCTACAGAATCTGCATCGATCTAGCTTTCAAATAAAGGAATATCAAAGTTAACTTGTACCTTGAAGGGAATTGTATCGCCGAACCGGCTACTTGTTGATGGCGACATTCATAGAAGGATTTTGGCGAAATTATCCATCATCTAATTCCTCTATCACTCGAGGGATTCCTCGAGCAACAACTTGATAGGATCTCTTGCTTCGTCGTCTCTCTTTTTCTTCCACCATGGGATGTCATTTGTGATGGAGAGAGTGATCAAGTGAAACTAGTTCGAGACCAAACTCTCTATACCCAGACCTCGTCGGGGACATGCACTGAGAAACAATCAAAGAGGAAATTTTTCTGATACCATTGATCCGGATTTATGTGTGAACGTAATGAAATGACATAATCATAAACAAAGATAACAGAGATAATGTAAACACATATTCTATTAAATGGCGGAAACAGAACATACTGTAATGGAATAGCTAGAATGGTGGTAGCTATCTTTGAGAAGAGATGTGACTGCTACGCTCATCCGTGCAAAGATGAATACAAAATGAGGCTAAATGGGACTATTTATAGTGAGAATGAGGGAGAGAACCTAAAAAGTACAAAACATAACCCTAGAAGATGAATCGTCATAAATTTTGCAGCCCAAAGGTGGTAAGTTGAACAGTCAACTTCTCGGGGTCATAACGTTTGCATACAATCTCTGATTTGGGCGCTCGATAGCCCATCAAAAAGGTCTTTCAAAGATTTAATACTTTCAAGTGGGTCCAAATGGATGCCAATGGAAACTATTTGTCCCCTTGAATCGACAAAAATAATTGTTTAGGGCTTCAAAATGACCTCGAAAGTTTGGGACTCGAAAAACCGTACACAAGTAACTAGGAAATTGCCACAATCGACAATTGCTTCGAGCCAGTGGAATAGGTGGGTGGCTACTGATCTCCATATGGATCAATCCTCCCTCCTGTTGGCAGGAAACACCCTTTGGAGAAATTTGAACACAAAAATTTCAAATATGTCATTTCATCAATCTTTTGAACGACATTTGATATCACAATCTTAATCAACACTCATCTATAGATATTTTAGGAGTGCCTTCATAATCTTTGATTTTGAAGGTACTCCCAATAGAAGTTGATTGATTGATTGATTTAGGGGGATTAACATCAGTTTATTTCAACTTTGAATCTCTTGGCATTCGTTTCTCATTTCTTTCAATCATTTGGAAAGGTTATAATCTCGAAAGTTAGTAACTCCTAATTTTACAACATTTATCACTCATGAATATTCGAGGTCAAATGAATTTATTACATCAATGATTTTTGACTATTAATCTAAGACAGTTGTTACATGATATGATATTTGTTTTTCCAATTTATATATGAGGTCTAACGAGCTTTTTCACTTCTAAAATATCTATTTCATCATGTTAATCATAGGGATAAAAGTGTATTTGATATAAATTACGCAAGTTTCATATTATTATACACTTATCCTCATTATGAATTTTGTATTTTTAGATGAGATCAGATTAATGGGAGTATGCACCTTTTCAATACCTTGAGGTGAGTCAGTATTAAAGTTCATCATAAGTGGCTAAGGTGATTTTCGAAGGTTTGATATGAGTTTGGTTACATTACCAATTGTTTCCTTGTCATTATAATATCGGCCATAATTCTAATTACATCAATTATATTCTTATTTATTAACCTTGGTATTGTTGATATTCGATGATGAAAGAATAGGGGATTGTAACCATTCAACTATGCCTTGAAACTATGAGTTTTTTTTAGGATATCTCATCATCATGAAAAATGTTAATCAGTGTTGATGCTATGATTGAATTTGGGGGGGGTTTGATATCAGTGTAACCTGAATGTTTGCCATCTGTTGATTTTCCATCATGAAAATATCACACATAAGCCGTCGCTTGCTTGATTTTTTTGCAAACCATTATGGCGTGGTAAGTGTTCTCCAAGTCCCATTAACTTGTCAACTCGAAGGTATGATGACTCTGCAGGAAATTTCACAATTCTTTGGTGAAATAAGGTAGTTTAGAGTGTTAGTTGATATGTGGAGATTCTAGATAAATAAGCTGTGTTGTTTAGTTCAGCTTTTGAAAATCCTGAAAGTCTGCGTAATTGCTACCATGGCCCCTGTTTCGAGATTTGAACTCATAGGCGATGAATATTTGGACGCTTCCCTTGAATGCCGTGAGGTAATGGTTAGGGTTGGATGGCTAGGGTTTTTGCAGAAATTCTTTGGGTTCAACTTGGCAATTTCCAGGGCATTTGCAGCATCATTTGATGGTATCAAAGCACATATTGGGGATTTCAAGTTGAGGCTGACAAAAGAGTTTGTTTCTCAGGCCATAGGTTTACCATGGGTAGGTGAACGTTGGTATAAGGGTAAGCATGTAAAAAAAGATGACTGAAAGGAGTTTCTCACCCCAGCTAACTGACAAATGAAGTATAAGTCTGGTTTCCCTTCTTGACTGCTCATGAAGAAATGGAGTTCTTTGCTCAAACTTATTATCAGGTACGTCACCTATGAAGGTCGACTTTCCCAAACCCAGTTTTATCATCGTCGACTTTTAATGGTTTTCAAGGGGCGTCCTATGAACATGCCGTATTATTTCTTGAATAGTCTACATAAGATGGCTTGTACCTATCAAATTAATGTCGGGGATAAGGAGAAAAGTCTATTTCATCATGGACTGATTAAAATTCTCGTTTCCTATCGACTAGGAGAATTAGGGGATACCTGGGAATCATTTCTCATATGTAATGGGTTTGGAAAAAATGAAGAATGGCCTCAACAAAGGCCCATAAATAGGAAAAGACGCATCAAGACAGAGGAAGCTGGGTCTAAGTTATAATAACGTGGTTCTCAAGATAATCTTGGCAATGAAGTGTCTGAATCCAGTCGAACCCTAGGTAGCAGCGACTTTAAAGTCAAGTCTGAAACAAACCCTGAAATCCCTGTTGATGATTCTCAGCCTCCAATGAGAAAATTGGTGATCACACCACCCTGTACAAATGAGGGTCTTCCTCATTCGCAGACCAACATTAGTCAAAAAATGGCTGAAGACCAAATTAGTAGAGTACTGAGTAATCAGGCTATTCGTAGAACTACTCGTAGTATGACAGCCATGTTGTTCGCTAGAAGAGACCCAAGTGTAGGGGATGCCCCTGTTATTGAAGTAAGTGATTCTTTAGAGCCTCGTCCCAATCCAGCTCCAATTGGTCCAACCATTCTGGAACTGAAATATGTATCTGCCTCTGAGACTAATGTTGTCGGTGTTCAACAAGTAAATCCTAGGTGTGATGTGGATCAAGAGATTGATCAGAAGCTGTGCACAGAAGATCAAGACAGAAGGGGGTCAAATGTAGGATCGAAGAAACCAATCAATCGAATCCCTTATGCTCAAGTCATCTCATCTCTAGAAACTTACTTAAAAGAGGCTCAGGTTATTAAGGCGTTTGCTATGGATGAAATTGCAAGCCTGAAAATCGATTTGACTTCTTGGATTGAAAAATGGAATCTTTTGAGGGAGAAGAAGCTTAAATATAAAGCTCAAGTTAAAAGCCTTCTATTGAGAAATCGAAGTTTGATCAAACAGAATAAGATTGCTAATACTAGGACTGCTAGATTTAAAGCCAAGCTAGATGAGGCAAGAAGAAATGTGCCAATTCGACTTTCGGTTGAATCAACCCTTAAAATATGACATTTTTGTTTTCTGTAATGAATTTCAATTTTGTCTTATGGTTTAAATCTTTGATTATGCCTAAGGACGATTTGAAATCAGCCTCTACAAGTCAGTAATATCTTGAATTTTTTGGTTTTGGTTCTTGGTGTAAAGTTTTTTCTTATTTAATAAGGATATCTGTAGAATTGAAATTCTGCAGACATCCTATTTATTTTTATATGGTTGTTAGTTTCACTTTGCTAACGGATTCTATTTTTTTAAATTGCCAGGTATTAAGGAGTAAATGGGATGAATCTTGATGCTGTGCTGTGTTTTTGGTTTTGACTATCTGGAGTTTACTCATTGGAGGCTGCTTCGAAAATGCAATTGATTGCTATTTTACTGGTTCCATGCCCCTATTTATAAGCATCATCAGTATGGATCGCCGAATATAGTGATGACACGTTTTGAGGAATAATGATACTGGATTTTGTCAAGTAAGTTAGCTATTTTCTTGCACGTTATTCCTTTCTAGTGGTCACTCATCGTCATACCTAGGATTCTGGCTTTTCTTTTGTTCTATATTCGGATAAAATCCATGTATTACCGTAGAAATAGGGGAGTTAGTGAATTAGTTGTTGTTTTGGTTCCCTTTATAAACAAGTTTCAAACATGAACAAAGGGTTCGATTTCTGAGACATTTGGAGAATTGATATTTTACAGTTTCATATTTCATTCTGTTGTGTTGGCATTTTCTAGAACTTTTTCTGAAGATCACTGGATGTTACAGGATAGTAAAGACCTTAGCTAAGTCTTTCAGTTTTTTCATGGTGTGTTAATGATGATTCTGCTTTGTTAATTTCACTTTCATATATATATATATATATATCTTCATATTATATGTGAAATATTCTTTTATGGATCTCGAATGATTACATATCCTTGAAATCTAAATGATTTATTATTATGTTGAAATGAGTGAGCTTCTTCACATTTTCAATTGATTATGAATCTATGTTAGATAAATTATTAACTTGCAAGATGACCTTGTTCTGTCTACAAGTTAGTATATGATTGTATTCGTTATGTTTCAGGACTGTGTTTGATTCATTTGATTACAGGTTTTAATTTCTGTTCGAATTATTTTGTAATGAAATATGATCTTGTTGTGAGGTAATTCAGACTTAAATATGTTTATTGTAGACTTTTCTAACAGTTCAGAATTATGGATCATCTTATGCTTTAAGGCCTCTTTTCAAATCAATAATTCGTGCTCTTGGCTGAGATAGGTAATTTGCATTTAGGTCATTATAGAATAGAATTAGGAGCTACTATTTTCTGCACTTAGCTTAAGATAATTTTAGCATTAGTTAGTCAGTAGGTTAAATTCCTCTGATTTGTTAGAAGACATGGTTAAGCAAATATTTACACATATACCTAGAGAGACTCTCTATTTGGAGAGCACATTATACAGGCAGCAGGGCCTTGATCCTGTGAAAGACAGTCACTTTAAACATATACAAGATTGCATTAAGTCGAGTGTGTGGGATGCCTTTCCGTTGTTGGCCTGGGTCAGTTTATGAGGCCAACACCTCCTTAGGGAGCAATGGTATCCATTACGTCAAATCCCCTATCATATCTCAAATTTTGTGGTGAGATGATCTCCTAGTGCAACATTTGATGAAGTGAATAGGTTGCCTTTCTTTGACATCCCGAGAGGGATGTAATTTCTATATGGATGATTTGTTTCTAGAAGAACACCTTGAATGTGTGGAATTGCATCGTAGAGGTACTCAGATAGATGAGGAAATAATGACTCTGTTTACTTCTTTCCTGATGAGCAGAAACACCGTGTGTAGAGGGTGTGGGGGTCTCTGTGATATGATGGTCTCCTTGAGATGCAATTGTGAAGAGGGATAATTTTCTGGTGTGGGAGCTTATATTCCTACCATGCAAGACTGTGGTAGGTGAAATTGTCTCTGGGATCCCATACAGTTTTCCTCCCAAAGTGACAATGACACTGCGAGGTCGCAACTCATATACACCATGACACTTCCACATATATGGTTGTCCTAAAAGAACATCACAGACTTCAAGTGGGGCCACATCACAAAGTACCTCGTCTTTGAAATGCTTGATTCCATATGGTAGGAGGAATTATTGATTATTTCAGATGCCTCGCCATTGTCTTAGCCAACAGATGTTGAAGGGTTTTGGGAGTGGTGTTGTCGAAACCTCCAATCTCTTTACAACTTCTGCTGAGATCAGATTATTTTAGATGTCATTGTCAACAACAAAGTGTAGTGGGTTTCCCTTGACCCACATGCAAGTGGAAGAGGTGCTCCTCTGCCTCTGATTCTTTAGCATGCTCTAGTTGAATTTGTGTGGTAGAAACAATGGAATTGGGGTCTACATTAATGATCTACTTTTCGTGGTATGTGGTTGTGGAATTGCGTTCTGAATCAGAATCAGGATCTGATTCTGAATATTTGATCTCGACCACCAACGAATGATTTGAGAGGAGTTCATTAGTGTTGTGCCAAGGGATTTTATGAAATTCGCACCACTTCCCAATGTCCTTCTTTGTCTTGTGGTAGGGACTGGTTGTCCTTTCCTTGTCTTGTGTTTTACGGCCAGGGTTTCCCTTGCCTTGCTTCTTCGGTGGGTTTGCAGGTCCAGAGTCTCTCTCTCTTTTTTTTCCAAAACATATCCTCAATTTTTAAAGCATACTGATAGGAAGATCCAAGTGAAGATATGTCGAGGAATTCCATCTCAGTTTGGATGTCTTGATGTAGACCATTGCGATATTTAATTATTAGGTGCTGCTCGGAGTCCTTGATACCCAGCTTTGTGAGCAACGCATGAAAGTTGTTGGTGTACTCCGACACTATCTGGTCCCTCTCTTAGCGCAGAATGGTCCATTTTGTGTACTGGTAATCATAGTTTCCCATAGAGAAATATTGTTCATTGATGACATCTATGAAAGAGGCCCAAGTGGGATTTGTCTCAAACATTCAACACTCATTTAATGAGTTTTGATCCAATAAGAACCCCACCAATTTCGGACATGGGGGACTTCCTTAAGGAGAGAAAAAGTGATATTTTCTCTGTTAGAGAAATTTTGGACGGAGAAATACCCTTCTAGAACATTCAACAAATTAACTAGGAAATCTTCATCGATCTATAATTCAAATAAATGAATATCAAATTTAACTTATACCTTGAAGGGAGTTGCATCCCCGAACTAGGTTCTCATTGAATATGCACTTACCACGATCGAAATTCATAGAAGGATTTGGGCGAAGCTCTCGATCATATCGTTCATGTGTCACTTGAGAGATTCCTCGAGCAACGACTTGATATGATCTCCTAGTTCTTCATCTCTCTTTTATTCCACCATGGGAGGTATTTTGGGATAGCAAGAGTGATCAAGTGAAAGTAATTCGAGACCAAACCCTCTATACCTGGACCTCATCAGGGACATGCTTCGAGAAACAATCAAAGAGAAGACTACTCTGATATGACTTATTCGGATTTATGTGTGAATGAAATGAAACGACAGAATCATAAAAACAACGATATTGCAAAGATAATAGAGATACAACAAACAAATATTCTATTAAATGGTGGAAATAGAGCAGACTATAATACAATATCTAGAATGGTGGTAGTTATCTCTGAGAAGAGATGCGACTGCTATGCTCATCTATGAAAAGATGAATACAAAATGAGGCCAAAGTTTCCTATTTATAGTGATAACGAGGGCGAGAAACCCAACATTCCAAAACATAAACCTAGAAGATGAATCGTCATAACATTTGCGGGCCCAAGGTGGTAAGTTGAACAATCAACTTCCTGGGGTCATAAATTTTGCATATGATCTCTGATTTGGGTGCTCGATAGCCCATTGGAAAGGTCTATCCAAGATTTAAAACTTTCGAATGGGACCAAATGGATTCCAAAGGCTACCTTTTCACCCCTATAATCGAAAAAAAATGTCGATTAGGGCCTCAAAATGGCCACAGAAGTTTGGGACTCAAAAAACCGTACAAAAATAACTAGGAAACTGCCATAATGGGAAATTGTTTTGAGCTAGTGGAATAGGTGGGTGGCCATTGATCTTCATCTTGATCAATCCTCCCTCCTTAGGAAGAAATGGTCTCCTTTGTATCAAATCCCGTATCATACCTCAAACTGTGTGGTGAAATGATCTCCTGGTGTGACATTTGATGAAGTGAAGAGGTTGGCATTCTTTGACATATGGAGAGGGTTGTAATTGATGTATGGTTGATTTGTTTCTAGATGATCACCTTGAATGTGTGGCCTTGCATCATAGACGTAATTAGATAGATGAGGAAATAATGACTATGTTTACTTATTTTGTCTGATGAGCAGAGACACCGTGTGCACCAGAGGGTGTGGAGGTCTCTGTGATATGATGGTCTCCTCAAGATGCAATGGTATTCGATAGAGTTTTCCTCCCAAAGTGACAATGAAACTGTGAGGTCACGACTCATATAAAGCATGATGCTTCCACATATATGGTTTTCCTAAAATAACATCACAGACTTCAAGTGGTGCCACATCACATAGTACCTCATCTCTAAAATGCTTGATGCCATATGGTAGGAAGCATTGTTGAGTAATGCAAATTCCTCGTCCTAAGATTAGCCAACCGATATTGTAGGATTGCAGGCATGGTGTTGTTGGAAGCTCCAATCGCTTGATGAACTCTGTTGATATCAATTTATTTTGGTTGTCATTGTCAACAACAAAATGTAATGGATTTCCCTTCACCCACATCTGCGAGGGGAAGAGGCACTCTTATGCCTATGATTCTTTAGGCTCCTTTAGTTTAATATGTGTGGTAGAAACAATGGTAGTGGGGTATTCATCTATGATATGCTTCCCATGGTATTTGTTTGTGGAATTAGCTTCTGAATCAGAATTAGGATCTGATTATGAAGATTTGATCTCGGCCACAAATGACTGCTTTCAGCGAGATTCATTAGTGTTCTGCGAAGGGCTATTATGAAATTCACACCACTTCCCAGTGTCCTTCTTTTTATTTCAATTCCCCTTCTTTGCTTGTGGTGGGGACTGGTTGTCCTTTCCTTATCCTATTTTTTGTGGGAAAGGGTTTCCCTTGCCTTGCTTCTTCGGTGGGTTTGCAGGTCCAGAGTGTCGCTTCTTCTTTTGCTGAAACTTCACCTCAATTTCGATAGCATATCGATAGGAAGATCCAAGTGAAGAGATGTAGAGGAAGTCCATTTCAGTTCTGATGTACCAATGTAGACCACACTGCAATATTTCAGTATGAGGTGCCGCTCGGAGTCCTTAACACCTAAATTTATGTGCAAGGTATGAAATTTGTTGGTGTACTTCGACACTGTCTAGTCCCTCTCTTAATGCAGAATGGTCCATTTTGTGTACTGGTAATCATAGTTTCTGAGAGGGTAATATTGTTTCTTGACGACATCATTGAAATAGGCCAAACTGGGATTTGTCTCAAGTCTTCCATACTCGTCTGATGAGTTTTTCTCCCAGTAAGTACAGCGCCAATTTTGGTCATGGGGGTTTGCCTTAAGGAGAGAAAAGGTGATCTTTTTCTTGTCGAAGAAATTGTGGACAGAGAAATACCCTTCTAGAAAATTCAACCAATTATCTAGGGAATCTACATCAATCTGACCTTCAAATAAATAAATATCAAAGCTAAATTGTACCTTGAAGGGAGTTTCATCCCCGAACCGGCTGCTCGTTGAAGATGTAGTTGTCACTGCCGGCATTCTTAGAAGGATTTCGGAAAAAATATCCATCGTATCGTTCCTTTGTCACTCAAGGAATTCCTTGAAAAATGAATTGATAGGATCTCCTGCTCCATCGTCTCTCTTCTCTCTTTTCTTCCACCATGGGAGGTCGTTTGGGACGATGATAGTGATCAAGTGAAACTAGTTTGAGACCAAACTCTCTATACTCGGACCTCATCGGGGACATGCACCGAGAAATAATCAAAGAGAAGATTGATCTGATACCACTGATCTGGATTTATGTGTGAACAAAATGAAATTACAAAATCATGAACACAACCATATTGCAAATATAACAGAGATATAGTAAACACATATTCTATTATATGGTGGAAATAGAATAGATTGTAATACAATAGCTAGAATGGTGGTATCTATCTCTGAGAAGAGATGCGACTACTACGCTTGTTTGTGCAAATCTGAATACAAAATGAAGCCAAAGGGGCCTATGTATAGTGAGAATGAGGTGAGAACCCAAAAAGTCCAAAACATAACCCTAGAAGATGAACCGTCGTAAAGTTTGCGGCCCCAAGGTGGTAAGTTAAACAATCAACTTCTCAAGGTCATAACTTTTGAATACGATCTCTGATTTGGGTGCTCAATAGCCCATTGAAAATGTCTATATGAGATTTAAAACTCTCTGGTAGGTCCAAATTGATTCCAAAGGAAACCATTCCCCCCACCCCCGAATCGCCAAAAAACATCGTTTAGTGCTTCAAAACGGCCCGAAAGTTTGGGACTTAAAAAATGGTACAAAAATAACTAGGAATCTGCCACAATTGATAATTATTTGGAGCCAGTGGAATAGGTTGGTGGCCACTGATCTCCATCTGGATCAATCCTCACTCCCTAGGAAGAAATGGTCTCCATTGCGTCAAATACCGTATCATATCTCGAACTGTGTGGTGAGAAGATCTTCCGGTGCGACATTTAATGAAGTGAAGATGTTTCCTTTGTTTGACATCCCAAGAGGGCTGTAATTGTTGTATGGATGATTTGTTTCTAGATGAGCACCTTGAATGTGTGGCCTTGCATCATAGAGGTACTTGGATAGATGAGGAAATGATGACTCTATTTACTTCTCGCGTCTAATCAGCAGAGACACCCTATGCAGATGGTGTGTAGGTCTTTGTGATATGATGGTCTCCTTTAGATGCAATTGTAAAGAGGGATAACTTTATGTTGTGGGAGCTTATCTTCCTACCCTGCGATACTGTGGTAGGTGAAATTGTCTCTGGGATCCAATAGAGTTGTACTGTCAAAGTGACTATGACACTGCGAGGTCACGACTCATATACAACATGATGTTTCCACATATATGGTTGTCTTAAGAGAACATCACATAATTCAAGTGGGGACACATCACACAGTACCTTGTCTTTGAAACACTTGATTCCATATGGTAGGAGGCATTGTTGAGTAATGTAGATGCCTCATCCTTGGCTTATCCAACCGATGTTTGAGGGTTGTAGGTGTGGTGTTTTTAGAAGCTCCAATCTCTTGACGAATTCTGCTGAGATTAGGTTCTTTTGGATTGCATTGTCAACAACAAAATGTAGTGGGTTTCTCTTCACTCACATCTGCGAGTGGAAGAGGCATTCCTTTGCCTCTGATTCTTTAGGCTCCTTTAGTTGAACCTTGATAGGATCTCTTGGTCCGTGGTCTCTCTTTTCTTTCATGCAAAATATGAATACAAAATGAGGCCAAAGGGGCCTATTAATAGTAAGAATGAGGGCGAGAACCCCAAAATTCCAAAAAATAACCCTAGAAGATGAACTGTCATAAAGTTTGTGTCCCTAAGGTGATAAGTTCAACAACCAACTTCCAGGGGTCATAACTTTTCCATGCGATCTCCGATTTGGGCGCTCGATAGCTCGTTGGAAAGATATATTCGAGATTTACAAATTTCAAATGGGGCCAAATGGATGTCGAAGAAAAATATTGCCCCCATTGAATTTTGAAAATGTTTCCAGAGGAATCCATTTCCCCTCTGAATCGCCAAAAAACTTTGT
This sequence comes from Pseudotsuga menziesii, assembly GCA_001517045.1. Taxonomy (NCBI): domain Eukaryota; kingdom Viridiplantae; phylum Streptophyta; class Pinopsida; order Pinales; family Pinaceae; genus Pseudotsuga; species Pseudotsuga menziesii. Next base: position 699,138 of record LPNX010583326.1, on the reverse strand, counting down.
TTAGGGCCTCAAAAGGACCCCGAAAGTTTGGGACTCGAAAAAATGTACAAAAATAACTAGGAATCTGCTACAATGGAATTTTTTTTTGAGCCAGTGGAATAGGAGGGTGGCCACCGATCTCTAGTGGAATGGGAGGTTATCTTCCTACCCTGTAATATCGTGGTAGGTGAAATTGTCTTTGGTATCTGATAGAGTTGTCTTCCCAAAGTGACAATGACACTTCAAGGTCACAACTCATATACAACATGATGCTTCCAGATATATGGTTGTCCTAAAAGAACATCACAGAATTCAAGTGGGGCCACATCACACAGTAGCTCGTCTTTGAAAGGCTTGATTCCATATGGTAGGAGGTATTGTTGAGTAATGCAAATTCCTTGTCCTTGGCTTAGCCAATCGATGTTGTAGGGTTGCGAGTGTGGTGTTGTCCAAAGCTCCAATATCTTAATGAATTCTGCTGATATCAGGTTCTTTTGGTTGTCATTGTGAGCAACAAAATGTAGTGGGTTTCCCTTCACCCACATCTTTGAGTGGAAGAGCCGCTCCTTTGCCTTTGATTCTTTAGGCTCCTCTAGTTGAATCTGTGTGGTAGCAACGATGGTAGTGGGGTATGCATCAATGATATACTTCCCATGGCCTGTGGCTATGGAATTGGGTTCTGAATTAGAATTAGGATCTGATTCTGAATATTTGATCTCAACCACCAATGACTGCTTTGAGCGACATTCATTAGTGTTGTGCCAAGGGATTTTATAAAATTTGCACCAATTCCTGGTGTCCTTTGTCTTTCCATTCCCCTTATTTTCTTGTGGTAGGGAATGGTTGTCCTTTCCTTATCCTATGTTTTGTGGGCTAGGGTTTCCCTTGCCTTACTTCTTGGGTGGGTTTGAAGGTCTAGAGTCTCGCTTGTTCTTTTGCCAAAATTTCCCCTCGATTTTGACAACATACCGATAGGCAGATCCAAGTGAAGAGATGTCGAGGAAGTCCATATCAGTTCGAATGTACCAATGTAGACCAATGCGATATTTCAATATCATGCATCGCTCAAAGTCCTTGATACCTATCTTTGTGCGTAAGGTATGAAAGTTGTTGGTGTACTATGACACTGTCTGGTCCCTCTCTTGAAACAGAATGGTACATTTTGTGTACTGCTCATCATAGTTTCGCATAAGGTAATATTGTTCCTAGATGACATCTATGAAAGAGGCCCAAGTCGAATTTTCCTCAAACATTCCAAACTCTTCTGATGAGTTTTTCTCCCATTAAGTACCCCACTATATTTGGACATGGGGGACTTCTTAAGGAATGAAAAGGTGATCTTTTCCATTTCGAAGAAATTATGGACAGAGAAATACCCTTCTAGAAAATTCAACCAATTACCTAGGGAATCTGCATCAATCCGGCCTTCACATAAAGGAATATCAAAGTTAACTTGTACCTTGAAAGGATTTGCATCGCTGAACCAGCTGGTTGTTGAAGATTCACTTTCCGTTATCGACATTTGTAGAAGGATTTAGGAGAAACTATCCATCATCTCGTTCCTCTGTCGCTCCAGGGATTCCTCAAGCAGCAACTTGATGGGATCTCCTGCTCCATCGTATCTCTTTTCTTTTTCCATGGGAGGTCCTTTGGGATGGCAAGAGTGAGAAAGTGAAACTAGTTCGAGACCAAACTCTCTATACCCAGATCTCGTTGGGGAAATGCACTGAGAAACAATCAAAGAGAAGATTGCTCTGATACCACTGATCCATATTTATGTGTGAATGAAAAGAAATGGTAGAATCATAAACACAACCATATTGTAAATATAACATAGATATAGTAAACACATATCCTATTAAATGGTGGAAATAGAACAAACTATAATACAATAGCTAGAATGGTGGTAGCTATCTCTAAGAAGAGATGCGGCTGCAACACTCATCCATGCAAAGTTGAATACAAAATGAGGCCAAAGGGGCCTATTTATAGTAAGAATAAGGGAGAGAACCACAAAATTCCAAAACATAACCCTAGAATATGAAGCATCATAAATTTTGTAGCCTCAAGGTGGTAAGTTGAACAATCAACTCCTCGGGGTCATAACTTTTGCATACGATCTCCGATTCGAGCGCTCGATAGCTTGTTGGAAAGGTATATCCAATATTTGAAACTTTTGATTGGGTAAAAATGGATGTCAAAGGAAAAAATTTGGCCCCTTAAATCACTGAAAGGATGCTAAAGTCATCCATCTAGCCCCTGAATCGCAAAAAACGTCGTTTAGCGCCGCAAAACGGCCCCAGAAGTTTGGGACTCGAAAAACCGTACAAAAATAACTATGAAACCACCACAATGGACAATTTCTTTGAGCTAGTAGAATAGGTGTGTGGTCATCGATATCCACCTAGATCAATCCTCCCTACTTAGGAAGGAATTCTCTCCATTGCGTCAAATCCCGTATCATATCTCAAACTGTGTGGTGAGATGATCTCCTGGTGTGACATTTGATGAAGTGAAGAGGATGCCTTTCTTTGACATCCCGAGAGCAATGTAATTCCTATATGGATGATTTGTTTCTGTATGAGCACCTTGAATGTGTGGCCTTGCATCATATAGGTACTCGGATAGATGAGGAAACAATGACTCTATTTACTTCTTGTGTCTGATGAGGAGGGACACCCTTTGTAGAGGGTGTCGAGGTCTTTGTGATCTGACGGTATCCTTCAGAAGCAATTGTGATGAGGTATAATTTTTTGGTGTGCTATCTTATCTTCATACCCTATGAGACTTTGGCAGGTGAAATTGTCTATGGTGTCCGATAGATTTGTCCTCCCAAAGCGACAAAGACACTGCGAGGTTATGACTCATATACAGCATGACGCTTCCACATATATGGTTGTCCTAAAAGAACATCACAAAATTCAAGTGTGGCCACATCACACAATACCTCATCTTTGAAGGATTTATTCCATATGGTAGGAGGCATTGTTGAGTAATCCATATTCCTCGTCCTTGTCTTAGCCAATCGATGTTGTAGGGTTGCGGGTGTAGTGTTGTCGGAAGCTCCAATCTCTTGATGAATTATTTTGAGATCACATTCTTTTGGTTGTCATTGTCAACAACAAAATGTAGTGGGTTTCCCTTCACCCACATCTGCGAGTGGAGGAGGAACTCCTCTACCTATGATTCTCTAGTCTCCTCTAGTTGAATCTATGTGGTAGAAACAGTGGCAGTGGGGGCTACATCAATGATCTGCTTCGCATGGTTTGTGACTGTGGCATTAGGTTCTGAATCGGAATCAGGATTTGATTCTGAATATTTGATATCAGTCACCAATGAATGCTTTGAGCGAAATTCATCAGTGTTGTTCCAAGGGATTTTATCAAATTTGTACCACTTCTCGATGTCCTTCTTTGTATTTCCATTATCCTTCTTTTCTTGTGGCAGGGATTGGATGTCCTTTTCTTCTCCTATGTTTTGCGGGCCAGGGTTTCCCTTGCCTTGCTTCTTTGGTGGGTTTGCAGGTTCAAAGTCCTGCTTGTTCTTTTTTCAAATTTCTCCTCGATTTTTACTGCACACTGATTGGTACGTCTCGGTTTAGATGTACCAATGTAGACCACTACGATATTTCATTATCAGGTTCTGCATGGAGTCTTTGACACCTAGATTTGTGTGTAAGGTATGAAAGTTGTTGGTGTACTCTGACACTGTCTGGTCCCTCTCTTGATGCAAAATGATCCATTTTTTGTACTGTTCATCATAGTTTCCCATAGGTAATATTGTCCCTTGATGACATCTATGAAATAGGCCCAAGTGGTATTTTTCTCAAACATTCCATACTCGTCTGATGAGTTTTTCTCCCAATAAGTACCCTGTCAATTTTCGACATACGGGACTGCCTTAAGGAGAAAAGGTGATTTTTTCCCATCGGATAAATTGTGGAGAGAGAAATACCATTCTAGAACATTCAACCAATTATCTAGGTAATTTGCATCGATATGGCCTTCAAATAAAGGAATTTCAAATTTAACTTGTACCTTGAAGGGAGTTGCATCCCAAAACTAGTTGTTCATTGAAGATGCACTTGCCATTGCCAGCATTCATAGTAGGATTTGGGGGAAACTATCCATCATCTCGTTCCTTTGTTGCTTGAGGTATTCCTCAAGCAACGAATTGATAGGATATCCTTCATTGTCATCTCTATTTTCTTCTGCCATGGGAGGTCATTTGGGATGACGAGAGTGATTAATCGAAACTAGTTTGAGACCAAACTCTCTATACCTAGAACTCGTTAGGGACATGCGCTGAAAAACTATCAAAGAGAATATTTCTCTCTTACCATTGATACAGATTTACGTGTGAACGAAATGAAATGACAAAATCATAAACACAACCATGTCGCAAAGATAACAGAGATATAGTGAACACATATCATTAGAGGAAATTTGAGGTCTAAAATGGACCTCCTAAGGAAAATAATAAAATAATAGTTAAAATAATAAAATAATAGTTATTAATTTTGGAGGAAGAATGAAAAAAACTACTTTTTGTGTTTGTATTTTTGACATATCTCCATGTGTTTTTACTCAAATTCTGATTGGGAGATATCGTTGGATACAAAAATTAATTCCGCATCCAACGAGTACCCACACTGCATACTTTTGATGGACCCCACTACCCCAAAAACAAGAAATACTTGAAAAAACATGATGACGACATCATCATCACATTTTTTTAAGGTATTTCTTGTTTTTGGGGTAGCGGGGTCCATCAAAAGTATGCAGTGTGGGTACTCGTTGGATGCGAAATTAAATTCCGCATCCAATGAGCTCTCCCACTTGAAATTTGAGTAAAAAAACAGGGAGATATGTCGAAAATACAAACAAAAAAAAGTAGTTTTCTTTTATGACAAATATGTCAATTCAACCATTATGGTTGACTCATTTTATTGAAATTCTATTGGTTCTTGAATTCCAACTCACAAAATTTATTGTTGGCTCATTTTCTTATAAGGCCCATTTTAGACCCCAAATTTCCTCTAATGTCTATTAAATGGCAGAAATAGAATAGATTTTAATACAATATCTAGAATGGTGGTAGCTATCTCTAAGAAGAGATGTGAGTACTACGCTAATTTTTGCAAAGATGAATACGAAATGAGGCCAAAGGATCCTATTTATAGTGAGAATGAGGGCGATAACCCCAAAAGTCCAAAACATAACCCTAGAAGATGAACCATCATAAAGTTTGTAGCCGCAAGGTGATAAGTTAAAAAGTCAACTTCCCGAGGTCATAACTTTTGCATACGATCTTTGATTTGGGCACTCAATAGCCTGTGGAAAGGTATATCCAAGATTTACAAGTTTCGAGCAGGGCCAAATTGATGCCTCAAAAAGGCCTTGGAAGTTTGGGACTCAAAAAACCGTACAATAATAACTAGGAAACTGCCACAATGGACAATTGTTTTGAGGGAGTGGAATAGGTGGGTGGCCACCAATCTCCATCTGGGTCAATCCTCCCTCCTTGGGAAGAAATGGTCTGGTCTCCATTGCAACAAATCCTGTATCATATATCAAACTGTGTGGTGAGATGGTCTCCTGGTGCAACATTTGATGAAGTGAAGAGGTTTCCTTTCTTTGACATCCCGAGAGGGATGTAATTTCTGTATGGATGATTGTTTCTGGACGAGCACCTTGAATGTGTGGCCTTACATCGTATAGATACTTGTCTATATTAGGAAACAATGAATCTGTTTACTACTTTTGTCTAATGAGCAAAGACACCCTGTGTAGAGGGTGTGGACGTCTCTGTGATACGATGGTCTCCTTTAGATGCAATTGTGAAGAGGGATAATTTTTTGGTGTGCGAGCTTATATTCCTACTCTGCGAGACTGTAGCAGGTGAAATTTTATCTGGTATCCAATAGATTTGTCCTGCTAAAGTGACAATGACACTACGAGGTTGTGACTCATATACATTGTGATGCTTCCACATATATGGTTGTCCTAAAAGAACATCATAGATTTCAAGCAGGGCCACATCACACAATACCTCTCCTTTGAAAGGATTAATGCCATATGGTAGGAGGCATTTTTGAGTAATGTGTATGCGTCATCCTTGGCTTATCAACCCGATGTTGTAGGGTTGCGGGTGTGGTGTTGTCGGAAGCTCAAATATCTTGACGACTTTGGTTGAGATCATGTTCTTTTGGCTACCATTGTCAACAACAAAATGTAGTGGGTTTCCCTTCACCCACATCTGTGAGTGGAAGAAGTGCTCCTCTTCCTTTGATTTTTTATGATCCCTAAGTTGAATCTATGTGGTAGCAACAGTGGTAGTGGGGTATGCATCAATTATCTACTTCCCATGGTCTACAACTATGGAATTGGGTTCTGAATTGGAATCAGGATCTAATTATGAATATTTGATCTTAGCCACCAATGACTGCTTTGAGCGACATTCATCAGTGTTGTGCAAGGGATTTTATGAAATTCACACCACTTCCCGGTGTCCTTATTTGTCTTTCCATTCCCCTTCTTTACTTGTGGTGGGGATTGGTTGTCCTTTCCTTGTCATGTGTTTTTCAAGCGAGGGTTTTGCTTTCCTTTCTTCTTCGGTGGGTTTGCAAATCTAGAGTCCTGCTTGTTCTTTTACCGAAACTTATCCTTGATTTTGACAACATATTGATAGGAAGATCCAAGTGAAGAGATGCTGAGGAAGTCCATCTTAGTTCAGATGTACCTGTTAGAATAATCCTTCGGGATTATTGTAAATAAATAATTAATAGGAATTTGATTAGATAGGAAGCCAAACAGGCTGAGCGGAAGGTGAAACCCAACCGCCATGTACTTTGTATAAATACATGCATTTGCATTGGAAATGAATATTGAATCGGGAGTTATTACCATCATGTGGTATCAGAGCCAAGCTCCATAACTCCTGCCTGTCAGTCTGCCTGCCATTCTCCTGCTTGCTCTGCCGGTTCAGCTCTGGCATATGCCCTCTGCGTCTTCTTGCCAGGAGACGTTTCAAAAGTTTCTGCCCACAGTCTGGAATGTGCTAGTCTGGCATATTCTCTGCGGGCATGCATTATTGAGATGTTTTACCAGTCCATTGTCATAAACCCTAAGAGACTTTGATCTGCGCCAGTCCATATTGTTGGAGAATGTGCTGAAGTTTGAGACTGTGTTTAACTGATATCTCACCACTGCGTTGAGAGACTGCATATTGATGCATTGAGAGACTGCATAAACCCTAATCTTTTTTTACCTAATAAAGTGACTGCCATCGTGAAGGGTGTGCCTGCCGTGTGAAAGATTAAGTTATTACCAGCGTGGATATTGCGTTGTGTAACTGTGTAACTGTATGGTTTTCAACCTGCGTGGAGTTATTACCAGCGTAGAGGTTGTGCTGTGTATTGCAATCTGCCACGGAAGTGAACCCTTGATTCTGCTGCGTGGAGGAGTTGACCTGATCGTGGAGTACTGTGTGTCTTCAGTATTGCGTGAAGACTGATATTGTTGGCATTAAAGGTTGCGTGGAGACTGCGTGAGATAATGTATGATGCGTGAATGGTGAAGCTGTGTACCTGCGTTGTATGTTGAACCTGCGTGAAGACCAAGCCTGTTCTGCGTGGAGAAGAGATAGTATTGTAGACTGATAAAGCTGCCTGCATTTTGGAGAAGCTCGTGAATCTATATGCTGCGTGCGTTTATATGCTTTTGAGTATATATATATTCAATAACCATTTTGTTCCAATGATCCAGCTAACAATACACTGTATGCTACTCGTGAATACCCATTAAACAATACGCTGTATGCTGCTCACCCATTAAAGAATACGCTGTATGCTGCTCGTGAATACCCATTAAAGACTGAGTTGTATGCTATACTGAGGCTGCGTGGAGAAGAGATGCGTGGAGAGATGTGCCTTCTGGCTGTGTTGTGAGAGCTGCAACACATAGAAGCAAGTTTATTTATCATCTAGTATTACTGCTTTGAAGTGTTGATAGGCTGCATGGAGGTAAAACGTTTTTTTTATTAGTGCTGCAATATTTTGGGAACGACAGAAACCCTAGTTTCTACCTCTGTTATGCGTGGAGTCTGATGATATAATGCTGATAATATACTGGTGCCTGCGTTGAAAACTGGTGCCTGATCATATATATGCTACGTGAATTTTGAAGTGAACCCAATTTTTTTGTTGAAGTAAACCCTAATTCTTTTTGCAAAGTCTAGATTGGG